>JABUQX010018110.1:0-25000 GCA_015478945.1 Trachelipus rathkii
TTATTGAGTGTTGTAGGAAAGGTAAATGTTTGAAAGAGTTCGCCGAGCTACTGAGGAACTGATTGGTGAAGCACAGAGTGCATTTAGAAGTGATAGAGGATGTGTAGATCAAATATTTCTATTGAAGCAAACGACTGAGAAAATGTTAGAGAAGAAGAATAAATTGTATGTAGGTTTTATGGTGTTGCAGCAGGCGTATGCATGGCATGATTAATATGGAAGCTCTGTGACAGGTGTTAGTGATTGCAGTGTTGGTGTTAGGCTTCTTAATGAAATTAAAAATTCCGTTATAGAGCGTTGAGGGTATGTAAGAGAAAATGTAGTTAAGAGTGAATGGACTTAATTTTAATAGTGGAGTGATGCAGGGATGTGATATGTTTCCTTGGCTATTTGATTTGTTTATGAATGTGGTGATCAAAGAATTAGAGGTAGCTGTGAAAGGGGAAAGTGTTAGACTGTTGGAGAATGGAGGTGCCCTGCTTACTGTACGCTGATGATTGGTTTTGTGTAGCGAATCTAGAGAGAGTTTGAGAAGATTGGCAGAGGGGTTTTCAGGATGTGTAAAGGGAAGGGTTTGAAAATAAAAGTTGTGGACAAGAGTAAGGTGATGGTTGTGAATGAGGATAGTCCGCTGTGTGAAATTAATGTTTTTGTGTGTTTTTTTTTTTTTTTTGAAAAGTTCCCCCCCCCCCGGCTTAGCCCTTTTCTAGGGGGGTAACTTTCTTGGTTATTTCTACCTAGGTCGAAACTAGGACTTCGAACCCACGAACTTGCCATGCGACTCCGTCGCTCGACCGTTTGAGCTATGGTATGATGTTGGATGGTGAGCAGTTAGACCAAGTTTTTGAGTTTAATATTTTAGGATATATTTTGGAAATAAAGGGAACGGATGATGCAGTATGTATTTGGGGAAATAAGTATGAGGCTTTCAAGGTCGCGGTTTAGTACCAATTAAATCTTGGTGAATACAAAGGGTTTTGCTATAGGGGATTACATGTTACCGTGTTGAATGCCATGTATAGCAGTGAAACTTATGGTGTGGAATAAAAGTATAGATCTAAAGTACAATTCGTTCGATATACAATCTTAGGAAGTGTTTAGATGTGAGAAGAATATGATAAAATGAGGAATGAACGCTTATGGAGTTGTATGTATGAAAAAAAATGCATAATGAGGAGAAATAGACGAGAGTGTCTTAAGATGGTTTTGGTCATATGGAAAGGAATGGATGATAGTCTCAATTGGTTAAGCGGAAAACATAGTGGTGAGATTGTGCTGGGAATCGACCAGCTGGGAGACCGAAAGAAAACTGGTATTCAAGTTAGTAAAGGAAAAGGAAAGGAATGTGGCTTGGTAGACACGAGAAGAAAGCTGTCTAGTAAAGAGTGGATGCTTAAGATATTTGAGGAGGTCATTGTCCCTGTGAGCTTGGAAACTGAACTGAACCCACATTGACGAGTTTACCACTGATGAGGGCTCCGTCGCAAGTCTTTTAGACAGTCCTAAGGGTGGCATTTTATTATAGTGCGACAGGACTCTACTGTACCGTAATGAGGGGCGAATCAGAGGACCTTTCCTTTCGACTTACATTATGTTCTTCTACTAATTTTCTGTTTCCGGCGTATGCTGACGCGCACACTCACACACTCTCGAGGGAAAGGCAGGAAGCATGATAAGGAATATATATGTCACCCTATATACATCACTAATATATATATACACTATAATACGCAGTGTTACTGATACTATATTATTATATTTAATATATAGTATATAATAATACTTAATGTAATACCTATATAAATAATATCTACGTCAATAGTAACCTAAATTATATACATAATACTACTATATAATATTATATATTACAAACTAAAAATGAATAATATATATTCATATATAACATACATGTACATGCTTTGCGAAGAAAGAGATATTTTGATTGATTTTTAATAGCTTTTTGATCGCAAAGGCCATCAATATGGATCTCAAACGTGCTTTCTTTTTTGGACAAGAAAACTCTTCCTAAATGACCCACCACCCGTCACACACAAAAGCCATAAGGCAACCAGAGAAACAAAACAACAGAAGTATATGTTCAACACTTACCAGAAAGTAATTTGAAATTCTGGGTTTTCCTCCGAGGCTGAAATTAGACTTTACACTAATTACTACAAACTTGATCATTGCCCACTTAGACCAACACAGTAAATGATAAAATAGTTATGAAGATCCCAATACAAATCTTATATTTAAGCATACCGGACACTGGTATTTTAAATAATATTTAAACATAGCAGGATAAATTACAAAATGATGAAAAAGCTTATTCAGTGCTCAGAACACCAACCAGTAAAGTCTTTACAATTCACCCAAAATTGTCGCTAACGTGTCGAAGTTAGTGAATTACAAATCGATCTCTCTTTCATGCAAAATATTCTGGATAATAAAGAAGGAAATAAACAAATCTTTACAATAGTAATCGGAAAACAAATCTTGAGTCAAATATAATATATCAACATATATTTTATACTCCCTCCATTATGAAAAAAAAAACTGGCACGCACAAAGACACTCTGATGTTTAGAAAACCTTAAGTAATAAGAAAGACACACTAACGTCATTAGGCCATATAAGACAAAAATCACCCCAATATTACCTTATCATATATACCAACTATACAACACTATTATACTAATATATACCCCTCATTCACTCATATACCCTATAACACATACCACTACACTATATCATTAATTCCCTACTATATAATATACCTTACTACTATAACCATACCTAATAATATATATATACTAATTATATACCTAATAGATATAATATATACCATATCTACCTATATTCCATATAACACAATATAATAATCCTACTATAATATAAATCATATACTACATAACTATACCTACTATATATATATTATATGATACTATATACCTATATATATCACATACTATATATCACCTACCCCTCTACGAAAAATATCTACCTATATATATATATATATACTATATATATATAATAATAACTATACATATAATATAAGAGCTACGCTTGTCAGAGCAAAAATTGGTCTTAAGTCCTTCATTTAATATCTGCACCAACTGCACTGGGGAATTTCATTATTTCAAATGATTAACATGTACTTTTCTTAAAGATGTTTCAAGTGCAATATATAAACACTGCATACCTTACTTGACTTTGTTTTCTAGTTCATTGCTTGCTTATCTTTTTTAAAAAGGAATAATTATCTTGAGAATCATTATTAGAGAATTTCTTCTACCTGATTTGTAAGAAGCGTGGCACAAATTAGCATAACTCGATTTAGAACTTTTCTGAATTGGTCAAAAGGTTTTGCAAAGAATGTGAATCAGTTAGTAATTTCACTTGTCCTTATATACTCTAAAGTAACGTCCTATTAGATACGCTAGTTGCACCGAATTAAGATGCTGTTTGAAAATTTCTAAAAGGAAATTATATTAGGTCTATTTTTGGATATACTGTCCTTATGTTTGGTATAGGTCTATCACTACCAGGAGTCTTAACTAAGCAACAAGAATCCTTTTTCTAATTTTTCAATGTACTTTAAAAACTATCTGGTGTCTTATACCATGCACTGAACATAGATTCAATCCGCAAATCACAAGTATAGGTGCCACTCCAAATATTTTTTTTTTTTTTTTTTTTTTTTTTTTTTTTTTTTTTTGTCAGAAATCAGGAGTATGGAAGAGACAAATTAGTGGTCACACATTACGGATTTTGCGCAATAGCGAAAATTACTGAAATCAACATTTATATGAAATATGGTTCGGAAACTTATCCAGATAATTTTTAAATATTTGATCACACTTTTATGAATAACAAAAAATAGTGAGCGCAACAAAGTGAAATGTAAGTTTTTTTTTTATTCAGTGCTTATTCAGTTCTCTTATTAGAGCGTTATGAGTGTTTTTATTAGTGCTTATTCATTGCTTTTATTCAGTGCTTAAATTATTAAGTGGATCATATAAATTGAAAATACAATAAGTGTTTTTATATTGTAAGAAATGTTGAAAAAAATTGCATGGCTTACCTTATATGTCAAAATTTATAAATGCATAGAGTCTATAGACTGCAAGTTTTTACAATCTTCCATTATCTACTTCTCCTATCCTTTCAACTATCTTTGTTAAATTCAAGTTGGCTGCTTAAGAATAAAAGTTAAATATCCAGAAGGGTTCATATAATGCATGGAACTATCCAATAAACGTTTGTATTCTTTTTTCAGGAGTGCGACAGACAAATTAAGATCGTCATTGTCATACAAATAATCTGCATTTAAATATTTAGCCCATGTTGAAGATATTCTCTTTAGCAATCCATTTAGTCAAACCCCATTATATATATATATAAAATACTATATAATATATAATTAAATATATTATAATATAATATATAATTATAATATATATATATATAATAATAATCATATATAATATATAAATATATATATACATACTTATATAATATAATATCATATATATATTATATATAATCTAATATATATAATATCATTAAATAAATATATATATATCTACTACCTATATATATATAAATATATATACTATATATATATATATAATATAATATATATATATATATATACTATATATAAATATATAAATATAATAATAAATATACTATATAACTATATATATATATATATATATATATATATATATATATAATATATATATATAATAATATATTATATACTATACTAATATATATTATATATATTATATATATATATATATATATATATATATATATTTAGATTTAATTATCTTAAAAACCCTATAAACACAGATTTTATTAGTGACAAAAAGTAATTAGAATGAGTAGAAAAAATTTAACTGCTTCATAGCATATACAAATAAATATATAATATGAAGATAATTGCAATATTTAAATTTATTATACGTTCTCCTTCCACTTCAAATTTAGTTGTGATCATCATGTGCTCACATTACTCTAAATGTTACAAATATAGAAATACAATGTATTATTAACACCACGCACCTTACACACAACGCACACACACCGCGCAAACACACACACACACACACCACACACACACACCACACACCATATATATATAAATATATATATATATTATAATAATATAATATATATAATATATATAATATATATATATAATATATATATTATAATACTACTATATATATATATATATATTATATATTATATATACTGTGTGAGCGTCAAAAAGATTTTATAAATGGTATCACTCTGCTTTGTTCATTAGTAGTTAACAGCCAAATCGGTTCACTTCCTCTTTTATGAATGAACAGCAACTCGACCGCCCTAACAAAGCGGGTTTCTTTAATAAAAAAATTGCTTACCAACAATATACAGCTGTTCACGCGAATAACGGAGAAATCCCTTTACTTCCCATCGCCCAACCCACCAATAATACTATATACTATAAATAAATATAAATAAAATATATAATAAAACCTAACTTAAACTCTTCCAACATATAAAATACATAATAAATATAAATATAATGTAAACAATATATTAATACAATATAATAATAAATATACCTTAACCTATATAAAATATAATATAAATATATATATATATATATATATATAGATAGTGCACCAACGTGACGTAGCAGATATTGAAAAGTAGGGGACAGTTTATTAGTCTTTTAGTCTTAGACTCAACCGTATCCAAAGGAGGGGGAATCTGTGTTCCCTTTCCCCTTAAGAAGAGTACTCCATACAAGGGTTGATAAAACCATTATATATAATCATCAGGGGCGGCTCAAACAAACAACCTCAGACTGGCTTCGCGAGTGTCGCCGAAACCCCCCCCCCACCCACACATTACTTAACCAAATAGCAACAACAAACAAAACCAAACCAAAACAAACCCAACCCAAAAAAAAACAAAACCACCCAAAAAAACAAAACTAACCCAACAAACATAAATAAAAGAATTTTCAGCAACATAGCAATTTTGTATTTTTTATATTTAATTATCTTTTTAAAATAAGGATTAAAAAATATCTCCAGAACGAGATAAATTTAAAGGCACAGCTTTTATATAACAAACATATATAATTTCATTTTTATTTAATGGGAAAAAAACGTAATCAAATTTTGGTTAGTTCAAATATCAAACCAATATGATTGTTGCAGACACTTTACAACACATGCCCTATACATTTTGGACGAGAGGAATGTGTGTGAAAATATGACAAGGTGAACGCTTTATACCTACAACTTGTGGTTGCAGATCATGAACAACCGCTTTATTTTCTTTAGTGAAATTAAAATTTTTATTAAATACGAAACACATTTTGCCAAAATTAGCTCTCTGTGTCAAAATTTATCGTCTCGGGCGAAATATTCTGGATGTGTCAAATATACGTATATGTTGAAATTTAGTTTTTCTTTGGAATTTGAAGCGTAAAGTATAGTATTTTCCGCACATAAATTTAAGAAGCCTCATTATATATTATCAATTTAAAACAATATATGTATGAGTTCAGAAGACAAGATTCGGATGCGAGCCAAAATAAAGCAACCACTTTTGTACGACAAGGTGGCAAGGAATGGAATAATAAAGACAAAGAGAGTCAACTCACCTCAAGCACCTACCGTTGTAGTACTTGTAGAAAGGAAATAGTGCACCAACGTCAAGTAGCAGAGATAGAGGGTCAATGGTAATTTTGAGATATTAACTACAGTTTTTTAGCTTTCAGCCTTAGACTCAAAATCCATATCCAACAGCAGAGGGAGGAATCGAGCACTGCCTAAATCCTAAATATGAGAAACGCATAGTACTCCATACAAGGACTGATAAGACAATAATAATAATAACAGAAGAAAAAGGAACAATTCACAAATACAAAGGAAGAACACAATTACCCACAAAAAAATTTTAAACATTAATCCAGTTTGAGGCCCCCATAAATAAGCTTGAAAACAAATGTAAGAATAAGAAAAACGGTTCTCCAAACAATTTGTTGTTATATGTTTCTCACTCCCAACGCAAACATCCACCAAAATGTTATATGTAATGCACGTAATATCCACGTCATGTATGTTCATTAGAAATGTATAGGAGATGTTTTTGAGTAGGTGATCATGAAAAAAGTTGCGTTTCAAAGACAACTTGAAAACTTTCACCGAAGATCCCCTCCTTCGGTGATCATCCACCACCCAGAAATACCCCAATCAGAATTCAGTGCAAGTAAACTGTACCCCATCACAAAAAAACTGATGACAGAGAGTCAAAACTCTAAAGATGCAAAAAAGTTGAGGGCAAGTAGATTAAGATGAATAGCCCAAGAGATAGAGAATCATGTCATTCCGGCATCCATGAATGAAAAGAGTTCCAGAACAGTAAAACGACTGAAGAAGATCGTTGATGAAAAGTAAGATTAAAGTTATGAGAAGTAGTAACAGAGATCCTTAGAGGAACAACACCCACAACATTACAATTGCAGCCAAGGAAGCAAAGCGGTTTCGGCTATATCAAGCAAAGACGAAAATTAAAAGAGATCGAAAGAAGCTGAGAATGAGTATGCAAAGGGGAACAAGGAGTGACCCACCCCAAATGACATGAAACAGGAACATACTGACAAAATAAGCGATTGAAATGCCCACCATACCCTGATCAAATGCTCGAAATGTCCAAAGCGCACCCACAACCAAGACTCCCTTAGTCTCATAAGAGGACAAACAAGAACATAGATATCCCAGTGAGCTAGAGAGAGTATGTCACCACAGTTGATCATAGAAAGCGACGAATTTCATAACTGATTGATCTGAAAGATGGGAAGATCAGATACCAGAATGATCCAGGAAATAACGCAGACTAAGAGAGTTTCAAAGCATTTTAGGGACAACGCAAGCTAGAGCAATAGGACGATCAGTTGGCAAAGGAATACAGATTTCTGCTACTCTTTTAGGGACTAATCGTTGATATAATGTTGACGCTCTCTCCACACTGAGGAAAAAGTCCATTAGTACTAACAAGGACTAGGCAAGAGTAAGAAACTTGAACAATAGGATAATACGGCAAGCTTCAGAGCAAACACTCCTCCAAAACTCGAGAAAGAAAATTGCCAAATCTGGGCCACCTGCTTCATAACAATTATAGAACTCAGCCGAATCTCCACGCACTGCAGCGTAGAAGGCGCCACTTCTTTTGAAGTGAAACGTTACTTAGCCTTGTCGAATAAACCATCATCTGAATACGATTTCCGAGCAGAAAGAAAATTAGTAAGAGTGATAGGAGAACGAGAGTTTTTCCACGTCCAATGCGCATTGTCTCGCTCTTAAATGGCACGAGAACGAGAGCCATCGAACCATGAATTTTGGGAAAAAAATGATTTAGTTGAAGATGGAATGATCCTGCTCATCTCTTCTGTGGTCATGGCCCCCACTCTTTCAGCGAATACGGAGGCGTCCTCCGAGGCAAAACAGGATTCATTCCAACGATAGTTAGCAAAGAAACTACGCAATGACCCCCAATTAGCTCGATTAAAATGCCAGAAATACGTTTAGGGCAGGATGGAGCTGCTAGAGGTAAAGTGTTATTCTTAAGAGTTACAAGACTGTGGTCAGAGTTACTGAAAGGAGGGAAAATAGTATAATTATAACGAGAAGGAGTTGTGGTGAATCATAAGTCAAGAGTGTTTAAGAATTGATTTGGGCGATCTAGGATATGTGAAGGTTCCTTAATCAACTGGTCCAGATCGTTAAGAATAGTGAATGTTTCAGCCTCCTTTCCACTTGTGTCAATATAAGAAGAGTCCAACCACTCAGTGTTGTGAACGTTGAAATCTTCTAAATAGAGAACCTTAACATTTGAATGAGTCTAATGAGAAGTTGTAAAATATTAAAAAAGAACAGGAAAATTTGTTCCATTAGGGGAGTAGTTGCAGAAACACAAGATAATATTAGAAATTGGAAGATAGATTTTAAGCAATAGAATATCGAAAATAGGAGGTTCAAGATTTTCGAAATGTGCTGCAGGAGTGTTTGTGTTTACATAGGCGCAGAGTCCCACCATTCAGACGAAATTGTAAAAATTCTGTAGTTAGAGATATTTAGGTTACTAGAGAGGGAATCCCTAGCGAGCTGGGTATCAGGCAGAAATAAATATTAGGATGACAGGTAGGAAAGGTGGTGTCTTCAGCAGAATAAACGTTATTAAGTTCGATAAGGGTAAGGACAATAGATAGTTAATAGTAAACCCTCGTCTGCGCCAACCCCTCCCCCTTCGATAGTGACCACGAGAACCCCGCCATTCTTACACACAAATAAATAATAAATAAACAATATAATTTTTCCCAAACTGTTGATGTAAAGCATAACGATAACTCAAAACCAAACTTTAAAAAAAAATTAGATAAAAATTTGTTAAAAAATAACTAAATAAGATGCCTTAGTCTAAAAAATACTCTAAGTAGGCCACAGAAGAGATGATCTAACAACTACGAAAACGAATTTATAACAACAGAACAGTATAAATCTAGCAACACTATAAAAAACCTAAACCTAACCCACGAACGTTAAATATTAACATATAAAATAACGACATAAGAACTACAAACAAAGAGAAACTCGCAAAAAAAACTGGCCCGCTCAATCGCAAAGATATTAAAAACCCGACTCCAAGCAAAAGTTCTAAACAGCCTAACGATAAAAAACATATGAGAAACGTTCGAAAATCCACAACTTGATTCAGAACAGATGAATACCTACCGATTTGGCGTGACGCATATTAAAATAAAAAAATCCAATAGGAACCGGCCACACTTATGTTAGCAAATAAAAAACAAAATCACCTAATTGTAATACACCAAACACTAAAATACTACAAAAATAAATATTCACGTTCAGAAAGGTTTAACATCAATAACAGAATTAAGAACTGTCAACTCCAACTATCCCAACAATATATAAAAACCAACACATGATATACCACCTAAAACACTACCTAAGAAATAATAATATACTATAAAAATATTTTCATACGAAATAACAAAATAAATAACTAATATATAACTCAACCTAAAAAACAACATAATACTAACCTGACATATCGTATGTCACGAAATATACCAAATATAAGTACCCATCTATAAACATAAATTAAATAACTAACTACTTTCTAATCTTAATAAATATATACCTTATTTAAGATATATTATATATTAATATAGTTACTAAAATATTTGGGAGAAAAACTGAAAAGATATATATATAACTATATATCACTATTAACATATCGATACATATAATCAAATGATAAACAGCTAGAAGTGAAACGTGAATGATTTTAGATATCCACACGCTCGTAAAAATAACACCATGTATAATATGATAATAATCGTATATAAAGATATGCTAATACTATATACTATACTCACTATACTACCCATAATCATACCCTCTATAATAAATATCGCTATTATAAAAATATATATATAAAAGAAAAATACTACCATACCATACTACTACTAACTCGAACCATATCAGGTATGAAAACTATATAAAATATAACGTTATTATATCATATTACCAAAATATATCACACAATTTTTTCTCCCCAAAAGCAATAGCTAAATATAAAGTATGATAAACCTTAAACTCTATTATCACTACTGCTAGCAAATACCCCCTACACCAACCACTCCCTATACCTATCAAATAGGCATCTTATTCCCTATAAAAGGAAGTAAGCTTATAAAGTGGCGTGATAATCGAAGATCGCACAATCCTAGCTCAGCTAAATCCATGCAGGATGTGAGAGATAGTTAAGCTAAAACTCCAAATAAAGAAAAGATCCCGAGAAGTTTCACACAAGTTGTTTCCTCTTATCATGTTAATTATTCTATTGTTAAATTTTTTCCCCTATAATTTCTATTATATTATTATCTTTTTTTAACGGGGCTCGAGCACGAACGAGAGGGGACATAGTGGAGGGAACGACGAAGTACCCCCCGTTCGTCTCCCCCGCTGAAGGCACGAAGAAGACCCTAGACTCGTTCTATCTTTCAGATATTACATCTTGGGATCCTACTTCAGTCAAAAAAACAAAAAAAACTTATCTCCGATTTCACAAGACGATCTTTTATAACTCATCATCGAGAAAATATTTTCGAATAATAAATCCGTCTCGTTCCAGACATCATATTCTAGTTAACTAACACGTTTCTCCAATGGAATAGAAGTTCACAATCAAAAGGCCATATAACTCTAAAAGAACAAAACAACCATCACCAAACATATATATAAATAATAGGCATAATTATGTTGTTAGCGAAATAAAATAATAAATATAATCCAATGATACGTATAAATAAAATTATGTAACGAAAATACTAATAAAATAAATAAAAGAATTAACAATTTAAATCACTACTTCAAAAAAAAACGAAAAACAACGCACCACCAGAGGTACTATAATAAAGCAACTTGGCAAAAACAAGTAACCTGAAGCTCAAATAGACGACGCGAAACCTGTATATATTATAAATAGGTTCAACGAATAAATAAAGTAGGTAATAAAATAAATATAGGTGTGGTGTGTAAAGAAGGAAATGATGAGCAAGCAGGAAAAGAATGAAGAAGTGAACAAAACGAAAAAATGAAATAAAAAAACAAAGCAACACGCCGAAGGACAAAAAAGAAGCAAAAAAACCGAACCCCGCCACCACGCAAACCAACCACCCCACCCATCCCCCTCCACGTCGGCCCCCCCACCCTTCTTCCATGGACCCCCGCCCCTCGCCAATACGCCCCCCACCAAACAACGAACAGAAAGGCAGGCAACGGAGAGCTCGAAACAAAGAATCACCGAAAACACTTAAAATAAACAGAGGCCCCCCCACCCAGTGGCCCGGCCCCACCCTCCCTGCCACCCCCCCCGCCACCCCCCGGCCCCACCCGGCCCTGCCCCGCTGCCCCATATACCGCGCCGATCAGGTTCGCGACTCCCAGTACGACCGACCCACACCCCACACCACGGCCCCCCACCCGCCCCGCCCACCCGCCCCCGCCACCCCCCCCCACCCCCCCCCACCCGGCCCCTCCCAACCCGCTGCTGCCATGCTCGGATCGCGCTCCACGCACGCCAAGGACCACCGGGCCCGCTCTCAAACATTAGAACCCAGCCTCCCTTTACACCTAAACACCCTCACTACAACCCACATGAATAACACGCAGATCGACGAAACAATAATGTTGAAAGAAATCATAGGAGCAATATATTATAATTTTGAACAAAATATAACTTGTCCGCACATTTGACCTAATTGATTAAGAAGGCTCATTTTATGACAATATCAACACTCTTCATCTAAGTATCACCGACCAAACACTCACCTTTTCTTATATTTTTATTACTTTTTCTCTTTTCTTACAACATCTCAATTAAAACTCACACACATGTTTGATAAAAAGAGCATATAATAATAAAATAACATATAAATAAAAATAATTAAATGAATCAATCCTACTTAATTCAAAAATACCTTGATACTTATATTTTTTAGTAATCTATAATAATAAATAAATAATGAAACAGATATTATTAAACAATGATAAGGTAATACATAAATAATACCTAATACAAAATATAAGATACACACAGGTACTCTAATACCATGTAAACTGAATCCAGTACTATTTCGGACCGACTGACAAGAATGATGGCAAAAAATAAATAAAGGATATACTACATGTCAAAATCTACCCTAACCAAAACCTACACACTAACCTATATCTACCATATAATATCTCGATCTAAAATACAATTCTACGACGCACACAAAAACATGCCAACAAACCATAAATCACTCTCAATCAATCGATATAATAACACAACCAATAAATATAATAATTAACACCTTTATATATAACTATATATCACGTATACTCATAATAACTACCTACTACAATAACACGTACTATATTTCTTCGATATTAAGACAAGTAGTAGATAGGGTAATCAATTATAATAGTATAAGGCTAAAATTATGTCGACATTAAAAAAACTATTAATAAAAAACAAAATCCAATCAATCAGCTATACGGCTAGTCTCAACACAGAATACTCTGAGAGAACAGGTAAACAGATATAGCATGCAGCCAGGAAAATACAGAGCGCAATAGCAAGAAGTGCATTTCCAATAGCAGGCCACTAATGAAGTGATAGCGACAGCCCCTATAACCAACGTTTTAGCTCCTCATACAATATGAAAAAATAGAACCACAGCCTTATTCGCAAAAATCTATTTCTCCCCCACTTATATCATCCAACCATCATCCACTCATTATCCCTAACAAGATAATTAGGAAGAAAGGAGCTACGTCATTACAGTATGCCAACCGGAAATAAATACCAAAAGAGTAGTCACCATAGAATGCATAATGCATGCAACGCGCAAGGATACGAAAAATCACGAAAGTCCCACCCGCTAAATACGTCCCCTTTCATAACACGTTATCTCAAGCGAGACAGATAAAGTACCAGACAATGTCAGAACAAAATCACAACAAACATCACCCCCGAGGTATTCACCGGCAGAGCACCGACTTGCCGGACAGGACCATCCCAACTGCAGATGTCATCATACTAATGTAGGGGTACATCTCACTTCAAGGCCACCAGTGCAAAAAGGTCAACAGACCCATAGATACCTCCTCAGCAGAACACAACCCTGCCATTCACTCATTATTATGTACATATCCTCCTCTCACGGACCTCTAGACATCAAAGACTCCGAACCATATACCATTCTCCATATCAGACCGTAACATCCAACCATTCCGTGCCTAATACACATTTTCCTTCGCGACACCCAACCCCGAAATAAGATCCCCCAGACTATTATAACCGCATCAGCCACTCATCACATCTAGACTTAACAAAACCGACTCAGCCATCTACCGTCCTTACCACTTTGACAATCCACATGAGACATCCTAAAACTGGGTCTACATTCAGTTAGTAATTACTGAAAAAAATTATAACATATACTCCTTTCTTCACAACCATACAACCCACCACTCAAAAAAATGAAGTTCATTCCTCATATTAATCAATTACCATATTAAACACCTAACAACGCTCAGGAAATGTACACCATTGAACTAGAAGACTAAAACATATGACCTTAGAAATAAATATACCTTCTTATATATACCAAAACACATTGTTTCAAAAAAACTACTTACCTCACATTAACACACATGGTTATATCAACAGCGAAAACAACCCCAGCCGGCGCCACAGGACTTAGTCCCTTGCATCCACAAAGGAATTCTCAATACTCGCCTAGCACACATATCAAACGCTGACCCTAATCACAATCCATCCTCCTCATACTACAAATTCTACAAAATAGCACACATCCAACAAATAATCACTAGAAAAATATTAATAAACTCTCACACTTGATTCAAAGTAATGAATAAAGTATGTATTTATTTTCACTAAACATAAACTATACTGAAAATTAAAACCACCACCACTGACCTACCACAAATGTCAGAAAATGCAATAATTAATACTATTTCATAAACACCTTGTCGCAAACTCTAATGAATAGCAAAACAGCCCACTTCTCATTAAAAATCCTACTCATAAATATCTCTTCAAAATTCAAGACAAACAAAAAAACAAAAAACCAAAATGCGATTCTCAAAACAGCAACTCCCATAAATAGAATAGCCGGCCACCATAACATCATCACTCCATTCCGAAACCCACTTCCCCACTCATAGTCTATAACACAAACATTCCCACCTAGCAAACCGAAACCCCACCCCTACCCTAATAACATCACTTCATATCAAAGACTCCAATCCCAATAAGTTAAACAAAATTTAAACACACATGACCAAGGAAGGAACATGAGGTGTATCTCTTTTTCACCGCCAATAATTAATAATAATAAAACCCACTCACTTTACACTCCATTACATTCTTATACACACAAAATTCAACTAACTCCGTACCCATACAAAATCACTTTAATACCCACATTACAACGAAACAAGAATAATATAATATAATCAAAATTATAACTACACATGCACAAATAAATAAGACGTTCCAAACCTACCTCTATACACCTTATACATGCACCACAGTCCCCATAAGGTTGCAAGTCTTAAGTAACTAAAAATACCCAGATACAATTCAATATTCATCTCTTTCCAAATCCTCAATATATACTCCCAACTCAAATTAACGTACTCTCACAGCTTAAACCCAATCTCACTCCACATGATCTTCTAAACTCTCCAACGAAGCACCCACAAATCTGCATTCACTAATACTCACCAATCAGTTACACCCGTTCACGATCAAAAACTTGAACAAAACTCTTAACAACATCCAGCGACACCCAAAAGCAACAACTCTAACACAAACTACTAAATTAACTCCTCTTCCCTAACAAACACCTCAATAAAACGAACCCACACATAACTCTCCAAACACGAAAACCAACATCAAATTCCAAAGTACAGTTCTACGTATATATATCATACCATTAATAACACATCTATTATATAAAGGGTACATAATAAATCATTGCACCATCTCACCACAATCACGACTTCGGAAATATCATATGACCCTCGCGATAAAACGCAATTTATGTATTAATTAATAAACTTTCCTAAAAGGTACTTCAATATTACATATCACAATATGCATCCGCATACTCTTCGTTTATGCTTGTCAAATTTCACCAATAGGAATAATCGATAATATATTAAGCCCTGAGATTATTATTATACATGAATTTCATTTAATCATACTATACTTTAAGATACACAACCCGATAACCTCTCCCTCCATTTAATTAATATAATAATGCAATCTAAATTCAAAATAATACTACCTTTCCATCTATTGAGCAACGTTCCATCACCCACACCCGACACAGCATGTACACTCAATCGCTCAAGACAAAACAAATGATCCGGATCTTACAAAATAATTTTGTGTGCTTTAATAAAACTATTATTATTATTATAAATTATAGGTATAATTACTAAACATTACCGAACGTGTTACAGTACTTACCTTTATTATCTATTAACTTAAATGGACGCTTGGAGAAAAAAACCCTTCCCACCAAACCACCACACGACCGGTAATTTCAAAGCGATCACGAGACATACCACGGAAAACCATTACGGGAAAAACCTCGCTACAACGCTCAAAATAGATACTAATAGCTGGATCTATCAACAATCAACGTATATACATATATTAATAATTATCGAATACGCAGCAAATACATTAGCAATAAAAATATCAAACCTATATCCGCAGTACACGACTCGAGCATAAAAACCCCCTAATTCAATAGCTAATATTGTACAAATAAATGCAAGCAATCAACTATCCAACACCACACAAAACACCACAACCATAAGAATATACCATTTCAAAATCTCAGACTCGTAGATATCTACGATCCACTATAAAATGCGACTGAGAATATAACTAAATAACAAACTCATAAACTAAATATTTTATATATCAATATAATATATACAAAAACAAATAATTTTTAAATACTTACAATGAAAAAATGATCATCCTTTTAAATGATAGTCCAATAGAATAAACTATATTATTATTTATTTAGTGTTGTTACTGGGATGAATATGTATTATTATCTTAAAGAGAGAATTTTATAACTCTCTATCTCGACTTATTAAATTTATTTAAAATTTTATATAATAATTACCTCAAAAAAAACAGAGCTAATATTCAACCCTTTATTTTTCTTATTCTATCTTATCTTAATTTATATCACACTATGATACGCAAAGAAGGAGCGATACACGCCTTGGGAAGACTTCGCTTTTATTAATCCATTTGGGATAAAAGCAAGAGACGAATGTGTGTGCGTAGGAGACAATCGCCTCCCTCAATATATTAATACTAATTATACTCCAAGACATATCACGCCCCCATATAAACAAAACTATTGCGAACCTTCAATGAACTATACACGGAAGTTACAATTATCAAATACGACACATTTCACATAAAATCAAACAGCCGAAATATATATATTTTCGAAAATGTATACTATTATTTCGTCTGTCTAATTGGAAACTCTCCACATTCAGCCATATGCGTTACACTATTAGTATATACACGATTTATCCTAGTCCTCACTCATTCACTAACAGTACTCTCACTACTCTACTCCTCACTCAACTTACTTCACTACCTAAAAAATAATAATCAACTAATGCCATAATTATCACATAGAATCAAAAATAATAATCAAGTGTAATTCGATTTGTGATTCTCCCATCACACAACTCAATAATAATTATATAGAATACAATAATAATATATAATACAATATATATATACATATTAGCTAGTGAGTTAGTTATAAATGCAATAATAACAATAGAATATATATCAATCCATAATAAACACCCTACTTTGGAGACCACTGCCATATATCACTAACATAACTACCGGACTAAGAGCCACAAACTTACTCGTGGAATGGTTTAGTAGAATCCGTCTTTGACCTTTTCCTTGTGCTAAATATCATAACAATCAATAATAACCGAAACATTCGACGACCGAAATCGGTAAAAACCACATGTCTATAGCATAGTCACCTTGTAAAAACAATTACAATTTACAACAGTACCCCTTTTTCAGCAAATCCCATTCTCTTTAATTCATTCTTTCACTGGTCTCTGTCTATCTATAAATCTCGATCTTCTACTTCCATTTTCTATCTTACTCTATCTTTCTTCCTCATTTCCTGCTCACACGAAGTGAGGAAATATAGAAAATATAACCTTTATACCACAACTACTCATACATCAATAGTTAGATAAATTAAATTGTCACTAAGGGATTGAAGCCTAAATCTCTGCTCCTATTTAAATAATTGTTTGCATCCTAAATATCTCTCTCGTCTCATCTTCATCTCTCCTCTACTCCTCTCCTTGAAACCTCTCGCTACTCATCATACAGTAACTCCATACAATCTCTCGGGTCTCTCTACTCTTTCTATAACTACGTCTCTCGGTCTCCTCTGCTATCATTCCAGTGTCAAAACAACCACGTCTAAAAGATACAGTTGGAAAATATGAAAAATATTGAAAAGATAAAATTCATATTAGATCTCATAAAATATCATGGATATATGAAATCATTTTCCATTAACTCAGTACATAATACTAATCTCTTAATACGAAGAATTTTAGACCTTCCTCCTTTCCCTCAAATCACCCAGTCTACAACACAACAAATAATAAATATATGTTTTCTTCACCTACTACCTACTCATCGATGAACCATTGGCTAGGCTCGCTCTCTCTCTCTCATCTCTCAGCGAATCTTCTCCCTCTGTACAGGTACTCTTCCTCTCTCATCTCTCCAACCAGACTCTACATCTCACTCTCACTCCGCGTCACCGTGGCCGATGAATATAACTGCTCTCTCCGTATCTATAGAAATAAACATAACTCTAAATAATAATTTATCAAAATGTCAAAACCTCGATATTTCCTCACATACTACTTAACTGTCATACAATACTCTCTCTCCTCTCTCTATCTCTCTCTCTCTTCGTGATCACTTCGAATCTCTCTCGTATCACTCCTCCGCTTCTCTCCATCTCTTTTCTCCTCTCTTAACTAATCAAGATGGAAAATAGATCTATGCAAGAATTAATTCTAAACTGACATGTACTAAATAGCCTCGTCGTCTCCAAAAAGGAAAGGTTTATTCACAAAATTGCGCTTCATCAACGTAAAAATAAATATATATATATATATATTATATATTAAATATACTAATATAGTATATATATATAATAATATTATATATCATATATATATAAAAATATATATAACTCAAATAAAACGAAATATATACTCAATACATACGAATATATAAAACTATTATACATATAAGGCACTCTCTCTTCGTTTATCTTCGAACTATAACAACCCCATTAATGTTTTAAGAAAAAATATCATTCAATGAGTAGATCACAGCAAAACGACAATATACTGCCAGATTGTCCCTCTCTTGACTTATGTGAGGCCACAGCCTCTAGTCAAATATCAGAATTAATATCAATTCAGTCCACGTGGAGTTAAGGCGTGTTCCATGGACAACAAAATTATAGAGAATATCTATTTGGTTTAAATTCACTGATGTACGTTCCATCTTTTGAAGGCCAATAGGAAACAAAGAGAGTCTGACGTCAGAGACGCTCGAAATTTTGCTCGTTGTTCATTAAAAAAGCGAAATTATACAATATACCACTTACTTAAATAGTAATTGTAGGAGTTGACTATTTCATATATCACACGAGAAAATATATACATGCACAGGCAATCGCATCTAAAAAAGTTATAGGAATATCATCGCGGACTAGAATAGCAGTATAAAAATTCCAGATCCTATAATTAATATATATTATATATATAATATATATTATACTAATACATTATTTATTATTTAAATCTGGCTTTTAGCACAAAATAATCACTAAAAAATGTAAGAAAAAAAAAGAAGGTAAGTATAAATGGAAGTTGAAAATATTATACAATATATAAACAAATAATAGGCAATATTTACGAATATATTAAATAACTAATGAATAACCATCGAACTCAAAATAAATAAAGATTATGACCTAATATACGTGATGTATAGACAAATATATAAAATAATACTCTATATATATATATAATAACAACTTTTATTGTTCCAAAAAGTTACCACACAGATTAATATAAAAAATACAAATATAACCGATTCATATAATAAATGAAGGCATATATGATATTAGATCAATGTACACATAATATAAAATACAAAAAGAAAAAAGGTATGCCTCCAACTATAATATAGTGATCAAAAATTGAGAATCTGTAAGATACATCCCTTATATTACATTAGAGCTAACTCCGGATCTGTATTCGGATATCGAATACCAATCCACTCACGGAAATCCAATCGCACTCGCCACTCATGCACTGTGTTTACGCAGAGCCTTATATCCTATATACTATCGATGTGTGTAGTGTGTGGGGTCGGGACCGAGTAAAATGCATAAGTAAACAACCAAAACAAAAAGACAAACAAAAAATATAAATAAAAAAAAAAAAAAAGGAAAACCACACACACCTATCGTATGAGTGCATAGATAATAATGAGTTTTCCAAAAAGTCGAAAGAATGATTTTCTACAGATTATCGATTTTCTGTATTTTACCCATTTGTCATTGCTTCCTTCTGGAAAAATTTTGATAAATTTCAAATATTCTCAAAAATTCGGTTTAGGGACCACCCCATATTTTTTTCTAGACCCCTTACCGCCCCCCCTCTGCGTACGCCACTGTAATACATGAAGTAAAATTGAAAAGTTTCACTGAAGATGAAATAGGTGACAAAATCCCAATCGCTAATTTCTCTCTATTACATTCCATACACAAGCACCTCCTTTACAATTCACCCACACCACCTACGATCCATACTTCTCCATTACATCCAACATCCTCATATTATTCAAGCACTCTTCACATTCCACAACTTGAATTACTTATAATCAAAACTGAAAATAAGGTACAAAGTATATATACAGAAGCAGAATTAAATTTCTCCAATAGAAATATAAGTCAGGTTCCCTCTTATATTGTAATTAAATTCAAAGAGTGCATCTGCAAAGATCACATCGAGGCTATTCAATGCAATAATTTCATAAAAAAGTTAAAAAAAAAAAAAAATGAGATATAATTATTCACGGATCAGTTTAATTACGAAGAACAAATAGATTACTCTCAACTACATCAATTAAAATAGATTATAAATTATCATTAATTATATATTTATACTTTTATATATTTCATTTATTAAATTCATTATTATCTTTATATTCTAAGATATCGCATATGTCTTTACTCATAACTTTCCTCAACATAAAAAAAAGCTACAAACAAATAACATAAATATAAAATTATATAAGACTAATATAATAAATATTATAACGAGCTATTATAGAGATATAAAATATACCATATATGAAATAGGTATGAAGCAAAAATGAATAGTATAGCTAACGTATATATAATAGAAATAATAAACTATATAACAACAATATTCATTGAGTATATAAATATAAATGATAAAAAATATATTAAGATAATGATATAGATATATATGGTGAGCCAAAGCACATAAACCGAAACGAACAGCCAGCACAACTGTGATTGTGCTGTCAGGTGTAGTGATGTAACTCGGTATGCCTTAAACCGAGAACAAAATGTGCCTAAATATATAAGACAACAACCGAAAGCAAAAAAAAGATTGGATCTAGAGCCTTCTCTCTATACTATACAAATAAAGAACAAAAAAAAAAAGGAGAATATTCATTAATGACTCTTATACCAATAAAGAACAACTTATAAAAGTCAAGAGGCTTACAACTAATCAATTACAAAATCAAAATGATTGTGAGAAACAATATTTGACAGATTATGAGAACCCCAGGACCTCATTATCATATTGGTGACAAGAGGACACCATGCTTCACATCCAAGATACAACTACTCTCTCACCCACCCACACCAATATGATCCCCAAATCCCGCCACGATCACACCCACAACCACAAGTACCACAACAGGCCAGCACAAACATACTCATGAATCAACCTGATCTGGAATGTCGTTGGCTTAATCAATACGGCTAGTTCAGTTATTGCTCGCTCGAATACCAGTATGAGTACGACATCTCCTATGTTTTCAACATTACGACGAATACACAACCCCATAATGGTTAGTACCATAATATCTAAAAAACCAGAGGGGTAATACACTGTCAAGCCTCACATCACACGATCCTATAAATAAATCCGTATAAAATAGAGAAGATGAACTATAATAAAATATGGTAATTATAAAATAAACTAATAATAAGTACTAATATTATACTAAAAATCAATAATATATAATCACTTTATACATTATACGATAATAATATCACTACTATTAAATCAATACACCTACTCCTATCACGCCTCGACATATTACCCTTACCTACCTACCATCCGATTACCCCTACACCCCTCCACATCCTCTACTTATCGGCCTAATCACCCGCCCCTCCCCCCACCTGTTCTACCCTCCCTACATATCCCTCCGGATTCACACCTATCTCCACCTAATCGCACTACTCATTCACCTACTACATATACTACTCACCCCCCACCTATTACTCATGACCTCACACCTCACACTCCTACCACCATATCACTCTCTATACCACCCCCCCGTATCTCCACCCTAACCCCCCTAACCTCCCTCCTATACCAACCTAGCTTATCATACATAATAAAATAAAATACACTATATATAATTGCTACTAACTAGCAATTACCCTCGTATAAAGAAGATAAATAAAAATGACATAAAACATAAATAGCATAACAAATATACCTATATTACTCAACCATATATGTAAATACTAACGTATATAAGTATATATATACCTATACCTATATATTGCTTAACATATATTCCTCATGATAAATATGAATAATACTCTGTACTATATAATATATTATATATATACGCCTATATATATCTAACAAAATTACGTAAGATTTATAAATAATTACCACATTTACTTATCCGATAAACTCTAATAAAAAATATAATTTAAAAGGACTCAAATAAAACTATATATAACTCACCTCATAAATAAATAATATTAGAAAAATAAATTAATATCAGTATAAATCACTATAATAATAACAACCTGTATTTATAACATATATGACTCTCAATAGACAATTATATAAAATAAAGCTTTTAGTATATAATTTTCACAATATGTACGACGGAAAAATTACACATATTAACTTACCCAAAATTAACAAACTATATACACAAATATCCTATTACCTCCACTAAACAATATATATATTATGATAGAATGATATTAAACAAACCAAATGTCCTCAAATAGGGTAAATATTACTATTATATTAAAATACAGATATAACTAAAAACACACACACCTACACATAAAAAAAAGTAAATAATAAATAATATAAAAATACCTAATAAACAATAAATAAGTTAGCACAACTCAACACCCCTTACTTACAAAGCAATACCTACTCACATACTAACTACACGATAAAAATTACTTCTTATTATTATCAATATTATATAGATAATATAATAATCAAAAATCATAAACACTGTTGATAGGACCCCACTTGTCACAACAACTGGATGTAAAGGACCTAAAAAAAATTATCCCTTATTAAGAAGACAAGAAACTCAGCACTCTCTCCCTTTAACAGAAAAAAAAGTGATTAACTTAGCATAGTAAAAATCACATAAAGAAGGTAATAATTAATCAATAAGAATTCTACATATAAATAATAAATAAACCACAATAGATACATAAATAAATAACACAAAATAATAATAAATAAAATAAATTACCAAAATAATAATAAAATAATTAACACTAAGTTCTTAAAATAAATAATACAAACCCGAAAAAGAACACTAAAAGATTATAACTAAAGCCTCTAAAATATGCTGAAGTCATCAAAATGGATAGATGAAATTGTAAAATGTAAAAAAAAATGTGCTTAATAATGATTAAATTCACCCATAAATAAAATAATAAATAAATATAATACAATATAAATAACATAAATAAAATCTATCTAATATAAATAATAATAATACTCAAGGGAATAATAACACTAATTAATAGATTAATAATAACATATGAACTATAATAAAAACACTTCCTAATTAATACTTTTATAGACAAAGTGACAAGAAACTTGTCACTGGAGCAAAAGGCAACAAGAAGTATAAAAAAACAGTGCACAAAAAGAACAAAACATAGAAAAAAAAAACGATTTAAATAAAAACCGTTAAAAAATTCAGTAAAAAATAACACACTAAAATAGAACATAAATTAAACTTAATTAAATAATACTAGACTGCAACTCTCAATAAATAAATAAAAATATAAAAAAGAATAATCAGACTCAACGCTTAATGTACGATTATTATTAGGCATTATAAAAAGTAAAACGTAAAAAAATAAAAGAAGAATTATAAAATAATCACTCGTAACGATAATAATAAAAAACCATATATACTAAAATTGTAATAGATCAAAATAACTATATGTTAAATAATATAAAAATAAAATAATAATAAATAATACTATATAAATAAACACTCAATAAATAAATAATAATAATAATATAAACATAATATAATAAATAAATCACAATATGAATAATAATAATAATAATAAAAACTTGCACACTCTCATAGAAGGGCTTGAATAGAATATTGAAACATTACTCTTCCCGACATACTAAGACTACCTCCCTCTCTACATTATACATTATATCAAAACGCTCTGCCAAAAATTCCTATGTTCTAAAAATATTTTACTAGACAATTTTCTCAGAATTTTTATCATTATTTTCTTTTTATTTATTAATTTATAAAAAAAAAGAAAAAAAAAAAAAAAAACAAAAAAAAAGAAATACATCATTATCTCAATAACAAAAGAATGTTTTATATCTTTTCCTTAATTACAATTTACAAATATTAAATTCTTATATTAATTTAAGAAAAAAATCACACAAACTTATATATAGATTTAAAATTATAACTATTAGTTTAATAATAATTTAGGTTTCTGCTACTCAACTAATAAAAATGACCATGTTTCGCTCATCTCTTTTCAACATCTGATATCTTTCTGATAACATAACCCGTAAAGCGAATATTAATGCGATGGCTACTCGCGTGTGAATGGTAGAACTCTAAGAGTCGTACTTACATATCGTATGCATAAACTGCATACAACTCACATATTTAGATGACA
>JABUQX010018110.1:30000-32500 GCA_015478945.1 Trachelipus rathkii
ATATAAATATTAATTTAGTATATACTATATATATATATATAATATATATATATAATATATATATATATATATATATATATATATATATATATATATATATATATATATATAAATGTGTGTAGGGGTGTTTGGTTGTGTGTATTGGGATGTGTTGAGAGAAAAAGTGATAAATCAGTAATTGTAATTTTAACGACAGATAACTTTATTTTCTTTATTTTTTTATTTATTTATCTATTTTTTTCTTTATTTGTGAAATACTCTTCACATGTATTAAAAGGGTTTTAGTTTCCGCTTCTCTTGTTAAGAATCACACTAAGTTCTTGTAAAGTAATTCGATCCTGAATAGCGAATTCATAGTTCAGACTTTCATCTCTTGGCAGTGTATGCAGGCATGTATACACTCCTCTATATGATAGATAGATAGATAGATAGATAGATAGATAGATAGATAGATAGATAGATAGATAGATAGATAGATAGATAGATAGATAGATAGATAGATAATAAAAAGAAACATACATACATACATACATACATACATACATACATACACACATACATACATACATACATACATACATACATACATACATACATACATACATACATACATACATACATTCATACATAACATACCATTACATATTTACATACGATACAATACATAACTTACATACATACATACATACATACATACATACATACATACATACATAGACAGATAAACCGATAGACAGATAAACAGATAGACAGATAAACATATAAACAGATAAACATATGCGAAGCAGAGAAATGTCTAAAAGATTATGATAAAGACATTGATTGTGATACAGGAAGAAACGTGAAGCCTTGCAACGAAAAAAAAAACTTTTAAATTCATCGTATCAAATTCAAGAGCTGAAGAGTCCAATATCAAGTCACTTAAAGATACTTAAAGATATTAAAAAAAATGGATTTATTAAAGACTTCAGTCTACGAGTGACGAGATGTTGATTTTCTTGAAGGAAGTCATCAACTAATTTTCTTGAAAAAAAAAACAAAAACAATGGTAATTCAAGGGTTTTAAATATAACTTTTTTTATTCTGTTTTTTTATTTTATCGTTATCGAAAAAGCAAGTCACATTTGCCGAGCTTTGATCTAGGGAGTCATAAAACTAATCGTCTAAGGCTTTTATGGACATCAATTCATTCAATTGCAAGGTTAACAAGTTGTCTTATTCCTAAAATAGACAAAATCAAACGTTTTCGACGTAATCAAAATCAATTTATCTTATTCTAATAGTCAGTGTTATATATATATATATATATATATATATATATATATATATATATATATTATATATATATATATTAGTATATCTTATTATTGTTATATATTATTATTATTATGTTATTATTATTATATATAGCCCATATATATATGTTATATACATATATATATATATATATTATATATATATTATTATTATATATATATATATATATATGAGTTAGTATATATATTACATATATTATTATATATATATATATTATATTATTAATATATATATTTCATATATATGTTACAGTATATATATATATTATATAGCAGTAGAGCATATTATATATATACATACATATATATACATATTATATATATATATAAAAAAACTATATCGTACATAAATATATATATATATATATATATATATATAATATATTATATATATATATATATATATATATATATATATATATATATATATATATTATATATATATATATATATATATATATTATATATATATATATATGGGGATTTAAATGAGTACTTATGGTCCACTCTCTAAAGCAAATCTCATTACAAAATCTTACACGCAATTCTGTTTCCTTTCTATGAAAGAATGATATATATATAGAGTATATATATATATATTATATATATATATATATATATATATATATATCTATATCTAGCTGCATTATATATATATATATATATATATATATATATATATATATATATATATATATATACTCCTCTGTCCCAAAAGTAAGTTTACTGAATATCCCATGAACGACTGAGTAATGTAGCTCCTCCGTGACGTATACGAGTGGGTAGCTAGTTACCTAGGCTACATATCCATACCAGTTTTAACCAGATTTATAAAGTCAGTCTTGCACTACATCTGTTTATGTATGGGCGTGTGTTCTAATCTCGTTACGTCTTTGCACTACATCTTTTTGTGTATGGACTTGTTTTCTATCCTCGTTACGATTTTGCTAGGCAGGTAAATATTGAACAGAGGTACGCTATCAAATTCTGTGTGAAACGTAACAAGTCTGCCACTGAGACATTTGTTTCTTTAAACGAAGCTTATGGGGATGCCACTCTATCGAGAACTATGGTTTTTAAGTGGCACAAAGCTTTCAAAGAGGGCCGAGAAAATGTTGAAGCCAACCCTCTTTCTGGAAAACCAATCTCGTCAACAAACGCTGAAAATGTGAAAGTTGTCTATT
>JABUQX010018110.1:40000-52500 GCA_015478945.1 Trachelipus rathkii
TACATGTATTTAGATGGGTAAATTTGATTTCCTTGCTGTGACTGAAACACGGATGAGAGGAAGGGGTGAAGAGAATTGGTGTGGGGTAAAATATGTGTGTGGTAGAGTGGATATAATGAGAGGGGAGAGAAGGAGTCGCGATTCTGATGAGTGTCCTGTGGCATAGAGCTATGGTGGATTTTGTAAGTACTAGAATTCTAGTAGTTAAATATAAGTTTGAGAAGGTCAAGGTATGTTTTGCATGGAGTGAGAGAGGCTTCAGATTGATTGTGTTGGGCAACTTAAGTTGTTGGATTGGTGATCGAAAACTGATGGTATAACAGGTGCCTTTGGGGTTGCGGGAGAATATGAGAATGGTAGGAAGGTGATTGATTTCTGTGAGGAGAGAGGTATGTGGGTAAGTAATACATTCTTTGGGCAAAAAAGTATTCATAAGCATACAAGAGTTGAGGTAGGTAGAGATGGTATCGAAATGAAAAGTATGATTGATTTTGTGTTGGTGAAGAAGAAAGATGATGTTAAAATATGTGATGGATGTTAAATCAGTGAAGGGGTTGGGGATGGGAGCATCATATCACTATGTTGTTTTATGTAAGATTAAGCTGATGGAGAGGTAAGAAATATGGAAAGGAGGAAAAAGAATCATGAGTGAGAAGTTAAGTGAGCAAGGTTATATTAAAAGTATGTGAGGGCACTTGCAAATAAATCAGTTATAAATATTAAAATCTGGACGCAAATGAAGAAAACCTTTCATATCAGTTCAAGATAAGAATGTGGTTGTTCTAAAGTAGGAAGTAAGAATGTCAATAGTGAGTGGTGGAATAAAGACGTTATGCAAACGGTTAAAAGTAAAAAAAGAGGAGTGGTTGAATATGCTAAAAGCCAATGATGAGGCCTCAAAGAAAGGCGTGTATAAATAAATAAGAAGAGAAAAAGAAGACTACAAGTTACATAGGTAGGAGTTAAAAAGAGATAAATGAACAGTTTGGAAGGGGGATGAACGGGAGCTTACAAGGAAATAAGAAGCTCTTCTGGAAGGAAGTGCGAAAGGTTAAGAAAGAGAGCAAAGGGAATCTTCATAGAATATTAGATAGGCATAGTACCTTCATGACTGATGAAATGGATGCGAGGAGAGTGTGGAGGGAACACTTCGAAAATCTGCATAACATTGACAGTAATGAAGTGGTGATAGTAAATTTAAGTGCGTTTGATAGTGTAAGACGAAATAGGTATTTTGGAGATGATGTAATTAGTAGGAAGGAGGTAATAGGTAGGGTGAGAAAGTTAAAGAATGGTAGATTTGCAGGTATAGATGAAATTACTGGTGGAATGATCAAGAACGGATGCGAGATTGTAATCAATTGCATATGGAAGTTGCGTAACAAAGCGTTTATGGAGGGTATAGTTTCTAAGGATTGGAGAAGAGCAGTAATAGTAGTTAGTACCCTAATAGTACCCTAAGGGGAATTGTGTAAACTATATTGGAATTAGTTTATTGAGTGTTTGTAAAGAAGATATATGCTGGTATTTTGTTAGAAAAAATTCTTCCAGTGACTGAGGGATAAATTGGCGAAGAACAAGATGCATTTAGAAATGGTAGAGGTCGTGTAGATCAAGTCTTCACATTAAAATAAATTGCTGAGAAAATGAGAGAGAAGAAGAATAAATTCTTTTTAGGTTTTATGGACTTGCAACAGGCGTATGACAAGATTAATAGGAAATCCCCATGGTAGGTGTTTTGTGGTAGACTTAATTATGAATCGAATCAAAAGTACAGTATATATGTCGATAGTAAAGCGTGTGGAAGAATAAATGGATTTGAAAGCGTATGATTTAATATTAATAGTGGAATTGGGCAGGGATGTGTAATGTATCCTTTGCTACTTAATTTATATATGGATTGGGTGATGAAAGAATTAGAGGTAGGGGTGGTGGAGGGTGTCCTGCTTATTGTACGCTGATCATTTGGTTTCGAAGTATTACATGCAATTCTACTTAGTTATCCCATTCCCGTGCAAGTTACTACGCACCATACCTCACATCTGTAGGAAGTGAAGGAAGGATATATATATATATATATATATATCAAATAAAATATATTTTCTTATTCTTATAGCAGTTGGGCAGCGATATGTTATGGTTATTAGGTTATACATATATATACATATGTTATTATATATATATATAGCATATATATATATGTTATATATTATTATATTTATATATATATTATTACATATTATTTTATGTTTTACATATATATTGTTCTTTCTATACATATATATTATATATATATATAGTTATAGTTATAGTTGTTATATGGTAGTATATATATATATATACATTATATATATTAATTGGCTTAAGAAGTGAAGGAAGGATATATATATATATATATATATATATATATCAAATAAAAAATAATTTTCTTATTCTTAGATTTCATTCTATCTAAAAAATTATTAAAACACTAAAAAAAATTAATAACCTTAAATATTTTTTACATCCGCAACATCTGTACTTAATAATTGCGCATGCGGATGTGGATATTTCAAAATCGTAAATTGCGGATGCGAATGTTTTATATATGCGAATGTTAAATTTTAAATTTTATGAATGTTATTCTGATGCGGATGCGGATGCGGATGCGGATGTAACGTACATCCACACTAATATATATAAGGCCCTATATATATATAAAGAGCAGCAGCAAAGTATATATATATATATATATAAGTTATGGGACGATTAATATAGGGCAGTTGAGCAGCATATATATATATATTGTTGTTATATATATATATATATATATATATATATATATGTAGTAATTCCTTTATTCAATCTTTGTAAAATAAATTTAATTTATGTTCTGTACTTATGCTAAGATTTGCGCGAAAGCTAGCCATTTGAGTGATAAAGCTGAAATGAAATAGTATATGTAAACCCGTCCCGTTGAGATACTCTTCAGTCAGATTAAATTATTAAGAATCAGAAGAAATAAATCTCACTGAAGCTACTCTCTCCAGAACTCCTCTAAACTTCAAACACAACTTCGGCAAGGGTGGTAAATTTATGGAAAATTCCGCGACTCCGAATCTCAAGAGCAAGTTTTCCAAAAGAAGAGTCGGAAAGGGAGGTAGACGCGTGGAACAGTCCGTGACAACTAATTCGCTTACGAAGAGTATCTTAACAGAAGGGACTTTTTATTACTTACTTTTATTGAATATCTCTACTTATGTTATAAAAACATCATTTCAAATATGGATTTCTAAATTACCATCCTCTTATATAGGGTGCTTGCTCACAAAAGAACAATAGCCCTATATAATTGGTGAACCCCGAGCAGAACACCCAGAACTTCAATCAACGACTTCTAAAAAACAAACAAAATGAAGAAAAAGAAAAAACTACAATAATACTAAAATTCTCAATCAGAACACTCCAAGAAGATGACTCAAGCAAATGAACATTATCAACACGACGAACTCTAATTTTCATTTTTAATAAATTTTGATTATGGTCTTCATCTTTTTCACAACTATCACAGTTCGAGTGGATTCATCGTCAGACATAGCAAACTTCCTTTACGGTATGGATTTCTTTCATCATTCAAGTTTGGATTATGGGCAGAAACGCATTTTTGGATTCTACTACGAACTCTGATTCCTTTTCGAATTCTAAATGGTTCTGTGACCGCTCCCTTTTATGTATGAAGAAATTTTTCAAATAAAGGACCTTAAATTTCCAGCAACATCGCCTCTACATGGGCCACCTTTACTTAAAAAGGGATTTTCATCATTTTAAGTTTGGATTATGGGCAGAAATTCATTTTTTGATTCCACTACGAACCTGGATTCCTTTCGAATTCAAATGGTTCGTGACCGCTCCCTTTATACATGAAGAAATTTCAAATAAAGGACCTAAATTTAAAGCAACTTCGTCTCTCTACATATGTAAAGCAATGTTTCTCTCGTAACTGCAGGCTTTGAAAACTATTCCTGCGCATTAATCAAATCATGGATACATTAGATACGCCTCCCTTATACCAATCTTCTTTTTTAGTTTCTTCTACCGATGTGGCCTATTTAACTTGTTTAAACACAATTGTTCCATATCAAGAATTATATTAACATTTTGTACTTTTATGCATTTAAATGCTTGTATGTTTGTTTATATCTAACGGATATAACCAAATATGCTTGTGTTTGAATGCACCTTATTTTCTATATTTAACATTATTGTATTTTTTATGTATTCAAATATTTGTATATATGTTTAGATCTCGGATGTAACCAATTATGCTCGTATTTGCATATTCTTTATATTTCATGTAACTATTTTTGCCTTCAAATGTTTGTATGTCTACCTTATGTCTTCGGACATAATTAGATATGCTAGCATTTGAAAGTACTTTAACTTTATGTATTTTTTTAAAGCAATATTTTTACCTCATTGATATGTCTTATATGTTTGTGCGCATTGTTAAATGCCCACAAATATGTATACATTTGAATGATAGTTAATTTTTATATCTTGTATATTATTATAACATACTTTCATCACTCTTAGCGTGGGAAGTAATGTAGTACTCCATTATAACTTTGTAAAATAATTTTAATTTATGTTCGTACTTATGCTAAGATTTGCACGAGCAAAATTTTAGCATAAGTCGAAATGAAATAGTATATAAACCCGTCCCGTTGAGATACTCTTCAGTCAGATTAAATTATTAAGAATCAGAAGAAATAAATCTCACTGAAGATACTCTCTCCAGAACTCCTCCAAACTTCAAACACAACTTTCGGCAAGGGAGGTAAATTTATGGAAAGTCCGCGACTCCGAATCTCAAGAGCAAGTTTTCCAAAAGAAGAGTCGGAAAGGGAGGTAGACGCGTGGAACAGTCCGTGACTACTAATTCGCTTACGAAGAGTATCTTAACAGAAAGGACTTTGTTAAAACTGTACTCTACTTTCATTGAATAAATCGTCTTCTATTTTTGGATTTATTTTAATTTATTGAGTTATTTTATTTAAAAAGATAATTGATAGGAAACTTTTGTTTCCATTTTTAAAGAGATAATTTATTGCAAACTTTGTTTGCGCTTACTAAAGAAATAATTACCTCAGGACTTTGTGTCCTATTTCATAAAAAGATAAGTGTGAAACCTAGTGTTTCATTTCATAAAGAAATAATTAAATCGCAGTGGCCTATCGTTGCTGTCGTAGTTGAGAACTACAAAACTTTTAAACTCATCATTTACTTATATAGGGGGACTTAAGAAACGACCACCTACATCACTCCAAGTCCTTCCCTATATATATATATATATATATATATATATATATATATATATATATATATATATATATATATATATAGTATGTTGTTATTAGAAGAAGTATATAAAGATATATATATATATATACATATATATATTGTTAAGGTTAGTATATATTATTATTATATATATATATATATATATAGAGAGAGAGAGAGAGAGAGAGCGCAGAATGGCAATGGGGTTTGTATTGAAAAAATTCTTGATAAGATGTTGAAAATGACTCTGTTCTGCATTCTTATCATATGGGTTATATAGTATATATATATATATATATATTGCATAAGGTAATTTATTGCAAAGATAGTTAGCGTTATAGCAGTATATATTATTAAGTATATATATATTAAGCATATTAATATTACATATTATATATATATATATATATATATATATATATATATATATATATACGAACAAAAGTGGAAAAAGCATTTTTTATTCATAAAATTTGGACGTTTCGGTAAAAATTTTACTCTAGAAAAAATCAAAATTTAACAATTAAAACTTATAAATAAATATTATATACCATGAATAAAGTTACATTACAGAAAGTGAAACAAAGTACATAAATGAAAAATAAATTAAAATCACAAATTTACAGTGGAAAAACTTTTAAAGAAACGCACCTGACAGAATCTGAGAGAAATTACAGTGTACTGAGTTACGAAATTTTAACATTCGAATAGTAAAAAAATTATAATATGCATATATATAGTTAATTGGTTTAAATGGATATGTTGAATAATTACAGTTAGAGACTATGTTTTATTGCTTTAAAATATATGAAAATTGAACCAATAATTGATAAATAATGATAATAAACAAAAACCACTAGTGTACAGGAAATAAAATTAGTATAGAGATAAGTAAATAAAAAATATCTATAACAATAACATAATGACAATTACTAGATATGAAAACAACCATAATTACAGCAATAATAACAATAGTAATTACAACATCAATAATAACAATAATGGCACTAATAAAAAATAAAGATAAAAATAAAAATGAAACAATAATAATAAAGATAAAAAATGATAATACATTAATAATAATAATAATGATAATAATAATAATAATAATAATAATAATAATAATAATAATAATAATAATAATAATAATAATAATAATAATAATAATACTTATAATAATAATAATAATAATATAATAATAGCAAAAACAATTAGAACAACAAAAAGAATAGAAAAGAATAACAATTATGATGGTTTCAATAATGAAAATTAAGAAGCTTTGATTACAATAATGGTAACAATATCAAATTAATGTTAAAAAAAAGGTGCGAGAGAGGATTGGTCTTTATTTAATTCCGGTTGCATGTGATAAATATATAATCTTTCCCTAATTTTTCTATCGCTTGTTGAGGCTGTGATTTCAAAACTGTCTCGTGAGATTGAATGGCCATTCTCAGTTTAAGCTATGAGAACGAATAGACGAATGTTCTAGCGTGGTCAATGGTAAATTGTATCTGTATAACAAGGCCAAGTGCTTTGAAACCCTCAAATGAAGTTGTAGACCTGTTTGGTCTACGTAAAGGGAATTGCAATCCGTACACGTATACATGTAAACAATAGAGGATTTCAGTCTGTTGGGAATAATGTCTTTGGAAATTTGGAAATTTTCTTACTATTAGTAGTTATAAAAATAAATTCAGTTGATGGAAATGTTCGGTGCAACGTGGGACTTAATAGATTTGTCAGCTTTGTAGTATAATGGCCAATAAATGGAATCTTCAAATAAACTCTCGGCTTGGGGACATCACTGATAGGTTGCCTTGGACGAAATTTGTCTTCAAGAAATCTATATACTATTTTAGAAAATATATTAGAAGGGAACAGATTAAAATTGGCAAAATTACTTAAATATTCAAATTCATCATGAAATTTTTCCCATGAGGTGCAAAGTTTAAATGCTCTGAAAAGTCTTCATTGCAGTGCAGATAATTTTTATTTCGTTGGGAGGAAAATGAAAAGATTCATGCCCTCCATAGTGGAGGAGGGTTTTCCATATACTGAAGAAGTAGAAAAGGAATTCATTTCAAGTTTAATCAAAACGTCTAGAAATAGTAGCAAACTATTTGATTCTCCCTCCATAGTGGAAACATTATTTGAATGTTTAGTGGGAAAAATTCCATGAGGAAATTGAATATTTAAGTAATTTTGCTAATTTTAATCTGTTCCCTTCTAGTATATTTCATAAAATAGTTTATAGATTTCTTGAAGACAAATATCGAACATATATATATATATATATATATATATATATAAGAAGAAGAAGTATATATATATATATGTTAAGTTAAGGTTATTGTTATACTACATATATATATACATACATATAGTAGTTATATATATATACATAAGGCGCTGTTACAGTAAGGCTAAGGCTGTTACATATAAAAATAATAATTATATATATATATATATATATATATATATATATATATATAAAAGTTGATATATAAATATATATATATATATATATATATATATATATACGGAAACTTAAACATTGTAAAATGCACTGAAAAATCACATAAAGGAAATTTAATATATTTGAATTATACTTAAAATATAATTAGTGCATTTATAATGTTCAACAGATGTTGGTATATGTCTTAATTATCTTAAAATAATAATAATAATAATAATAATAATAATAATAATAATAATAATAATAATAATAATAATAATAATAATAACGAAATGCTTAGAGACAATTACTATGATAATAATAGGAGGGACAAAGCAACATTCTATACAAAAAATATTATAACATTTTTTAAAGTTTTCTAGTGAGTTTTTTTTTTATAATAGGTTGAGATTTTCTAATGTTTGTTTTTTACAAAGTTATTTATTGATGGTTATTTTTCTTTAGTTTGTTGTAGGTCCGCTGGATCCAGCAAATTTCTCTTTTACAATCATCATTCATGGAGTTGCCCTTATCTTTAGAGAATTGGGCCATTCGTTCTCGGGAATTTATTTAGAGAAAAAGGACTTGAATTTATTTTTTGTTTTGTTGTTCTATTCTTTTTTTGTGCTTGGCCTGTGATAATTTTTTCAGATTGTTTTCTTTTTTTCTTATCTCCGTTAACATTAGATTTCAACCATTTTGTTTCAATGCTATGAGATTTTTAATACCTGGTCTTCATACTTGTTTGCTTCATACGCTTCGTATCATAGCAGTTTTTATATTTGCAATAATGATTTAATATTCCTTTTTTTATATTGCACTTATGGAATATTATTTATTAATATTCAATTCAGCATCTGTTGCAATTTTCATCCTAAAAGGATGATAACTCTGGACTCTATACGTTGTTATTCAGAAGAATATAGACACATAAATAAATATCAGATCGTCATCCACTTTCACGACTTTGTATAGTGTGTGGGATAAGATGATACCAAGATGATACTTCACCCACAGTCCTCCGTTATGAGCCTGATATAACCGACATAATTTCTGCTGCATCAGTTGTTGCAGATGCGTTAGGTTATAGTTTTGCTAGCCACTCGAACTCTTCCAGCTATCCTGAAGCCTTTCAAAAACTGAAAATTAACACTACACCGTCAGACTTTTCAACAGGGAAGATCATACCTATAGCCATCTTTTGACACGTGCAGAGAATCAAACTGCACTGGCGAATAGCAATGGTGGTGCTCTTAGCCCAGACATGCTTCCGTACATTATGCTCCACCATATTCAAACTTCTGCATCAATGTTCTTGCTGGATCTATGTAACAGAATCTGGTTCGAACCCTCTTTTTCACCCGTTTGGACTACAGCTTTTGTAATCCCTATTCCCAAACCTGGGAAGAATCCGAAGTTAGCTGACAACCAAATGCCAATTTCGTTGACCCATCATACTTGAAAATTAATGGAGCAAATTATGTCAGGCCGCCTTCTCCCTGTTCTGGAGGGTTGCCAGCTTTATCAAACTTACAGTTTCGTTTCCGCAAATATCATTCTACCGCGGATCTCTTGCTAAAACTGGATCATAACATCCCGGAAGCCTTCTCAACTGATAATATGGTTCTTGGTATCTTTTTTGACCTTGAAAAAGCTTATGACACAACGTGGAGAACTGGGGTTCTCCTTAAGCTCCCCTCGCTCAATTTCCGAGGAGTGCTCCCCCCCCCTTTATTAAATATCTTCTGTCAAACAGATCCACCTAGGTTCGGCGCTCTTCTGTTCTGTCACGCCACTTTACTCTGGATGAAGGTGTTCCACGGGGCAATGTTCAAAGCGTATTACTATTTGCTCTCGGATTCAATTACATCGTTATTTTAACGACAGTCAATTTTTCTCTCTATGTTGATGACCTGGCGCTATACATTGCCCGTACCAGGCTGCCATTCTTGAACGGAAACTTCAACTAGCTATTGAAAATATTTCACAATTGGGTAAGTCTCATGGTTTCCATTTCTCACTCAACAAAACCTCAGCAGCTTTATTTAGGAAAAAAAGGAGTCGAAGAACCTGCCACCTTCCTCCCTCTAACCTGCAACTTCACAAGTCAAATTTCTTGGACTCATTCTAGATAACCACTTAACATACGCACCGCACATTAAACTCCTGAAACAACTTATTGCGCCATCTCACCTCAAAATCTTGGGGTGTTGATCGCAAGTCCCTTTTACTTCTCCACATCGGCCTAATCCGATCGAAGCTGGACTATGGATGCGTAGTATATGGTCATTGGTTAGGCCTCTCCAACTCCACTACACCTGTTATATCCCATCCAAAACGAGACGATCTGTATCTCCGCTGGAGTCTTTCGATCGTCCTCCCTGGTAAGCCTTGAAGTTGAATCCGATGTAATGTCACTCTCTCTTCGAAGGGAATGCATCATGTACACAAGTTATCTTCGCTTTCAAGCTCCAATACCGTCTGCTCTGACACCGATTCTGCGAGAGATACCTCAGAATCCTCTTTACTGGCCATTTGCAAACACAGTTTATAACATTCTTAACTTCCTCAACATCTCATTGCAAAGAGTGCTTCCATTTTCTTACGATAAAGGGTATACACCTTAGCTATTCCCTGCTCCCACCATTTGCCTGGTCCTGACTTCTCTCTCCAAATCTAGCCATTTAAAGACATCATTTGTATCTCGTTCCGCAGTTCACGGTGTATTTACTCCAGTGTTTGCTGACGGCTCTAAAACAAGGGACAGTGTGGGTGTGTCTGCTGTCTTTCCTGGCAGCAACCTCTCCCATACCCTACCCCTCAGGCTTCAATATTTACGGCTGAATTAATGGCTATAATGATTGCCCTCTCTCGAATTTTATTCCTTAACCAAGACCATTCTTGTGTAATTTATTCGGATAAACACTGGTATCAGCAGTACAACAATTTATTCGGCTGCTCTACTCTTGTAAGAAACAAATCATACTATGTTGGACCCCCTCTCACGTAAGGGTAACTGGCAACGAAATTGCTGACAGAGAGGCACAAAATGTCAGCCTCTTCTTTCCGAAGTTGCTCTAGGTACCTTCCGGATGCCATTCGACAAGATCGCCTCCCATCAACTGATTATTATCCTGCTCTCCGACATGGCTTCCGGTCTTATTGGCAGGAGTGCTGGGTGAATGATCAGCGAGGGGCGAAACTTAGAAATATAAAGCCGAATATTGGTGAGTGTCTTCCTCTCACCAACGAAAGCGCTTTCACGAGGTGATATTTGCACGCCTCCGCCTTGGGCACACCATTATCACTCACAGCCACTACATGTCACAGGATGCTCCTCCCATCTGCAAATTTTCCCGTCGCCATACCCCGCAATCTGCTTACCATACTTTCATCGATTGTCCTTAACTGGACCTCATTCGCCGTCGTTATTTTCCTACTCTGTGGTCCATAACACCTTCTTAAAGGTTATCCCATATCTTATCTGAATCCTTCCACTTTAACAGTAACGCTATTTTCTTTTATCTCCAAGAACTGAATATTCACATCACATTTTTAATATATTAAGAGCAGTTTCTGCCACAAATGATGGAGATTGCAATGAGAATGTGAAGGAGAACAAATCTGAAGTAATAATTAAACTTATAACAAATTCGCTCGTGATTACAAATTTCAAAAGATTTTTCAAAAGAAGAAGTTCATTCATTATCTTGATCTACCTCAAGTCCCTCTAAATCTTCAACATTTGTTTTAAGAACTTCTTTAAATCGTAACAATCCATCATAACTTTATACCCAATTTGTTTCGAACACTTGTATTAGTCTTGCCCATTTTGCCTCTGGGAAAATCTTTTCAATGTTTTCTATTAAAATAGTTGACCCCCCTTTGGTAACCCTAAAATAGTGCCCAGTTGTGCTCACTGTGGAAATAAAGTTTTTAATATATTGTACTTCACATGAATGGAACAGCAACTAACATGCAATGATGTTTGGAAAAAGTTCCGGATTACATTCATTTAAGGCGCAGAGAGCATTGATGGCAGATTTTTAGGTTATTATTTTTATCCTTTCTTTCTCTACAAAATATTCTCAGCGTTAAGAGGTTTCTAGGTCTACAATATGACTGTATAGATAAAATTCGTTTACAAAATTTATCATATTGTTTCTGTATATTCTTTAATTTGCTATGATTTAATATTACACTGGTCAACACTAATTTTGTTGCCAGTGATATTATAGTGATTTTAGGGTAATTTTATGCCGCTGAATCCAAAAATGGCCTTAATTTAGCTAGAATGGCTCTAGATTTTGAGATTATGAATGATCTATTAAAAAATATTCATAAATATGGATATTTTAATATCTAAACATATATTTTATATATATTCCATTAAATTGCTGACAAATCATTCCAAAATATCTACATGAATTACTTTGGGTACGTATATAATGCGAAGGACAGGAGTATGCTGAAGAATGCACAAATTATTGCAAGCAAAACTGCTGTTTGCACGATTTTCGCTTGTGCTTCTCATCTTTACAGTCAAGTTGCAGACTCTAACAATGATCTGCCATCATGTGCTTGTCCCATCTGCCTTGATATCGTTCCTCCATCACCTTGATATCCTGATGGAACCTCTCTCCTTGTTCCTCACTAAAATGACCTAGGTTGTCCGGAAATCTATTTAGGTGACTATGAAGATAGTGAACTTTTATGCTCATAT
>JABUQX010018110.1:65000-67500 GCA_015478945.1 Trachelipus rathkii
ATATATATATATATATATATATATATATATATATATATATATATATATATATATATATATATCTATATATATATATATATATATATATATATATATATATATATATATTTATTTCTATATATATCTTTCTCTCTCTCTCTATAAATATATTTATATATTTCTTTCATATACTATATATATATATATTCCTAATATTCAAATATAAGAAATAAGAATTCATTTTTAAATCATTATAGGTTAATTTAAAAAGAAACTTTTCTTTATTTGTTTTTTTTTTTTTGGTAAAATAATTAAAGTTTATCCTTTTTTTCAGATATATTATAATACACCCTCTTATTTTTTACTTTGAGTTTATGTAAAACTCAAAAAATAATAATAATTTTATACCAGTTTACAGTTATCAAGAAAATTTGAAATTTAAGAATCTAAAGAAATTTATTAAGGAATTTTAAAATGTGTTAGCACATGTGTATAACAGTTTCCAGTAGTGATTTTTGCCTTTAAAATCTATTAAAACCAATAAAAACCACATTAAAACCATCAAAATAGCATAAAAACCCATAAAAACCAAAAAAAACCATTGGTTTATTTTATTTATTTAAAAATAATGGTTTGGTTTTAAAACCATGGTTTCCAGCCTATATATATATAATATATATATATATATATATATATAGAAAAATAAATATATAATAACAAAATAAATATATAATATATATATATATATATATATATATATATATATATATGTAATAACCCTTTATATACTTTATATATATTGTGTATTTATATATATTTATAGTTACTACCTGTTAAATAATATATATATATATATATATAACAATATATATATATATATATATATCGGGGTGGGCACCCAACTCATTTGGGGGTGGATCGCTTCGCTCACCTCGAAAACGTGGTCCGCTATCGCTCCTCCGCACCTATTCGGACCATCAAACCTCCTTATCGCAAGTTTGCTTCGTCTTCACTAATAATGTGCGACTTCAAAGTTTGATATTAAATACTAAATAGTATATATCCTTACAAAAAATTTGTTTATAATATTATATGAAAAATTGAATGAATATTTACAAAATCTCAAGATTTCCTCTTTTACTCCTCAATATCTTCAAAGGACAAGAGATCCATATTACCTTTCAAAAGATTAGCTTCTCAAAATTAAAAGCAATTAAGGCTGACCTCTTTGCCCTCAAAATATCCCCACCGATACTAAATATTCGCTCTACAGCAGCAGAACTAGGGGAAGGTGTATTATATTTTATGAACAAGTTCAACAAATTCTTCCTATGCTGAAAGGAGATATCCTTGGTGAGAGGAGTGCTGGTGTTAGTTCGCTTCCAGCAGTCAATGCTAATTTAAGGTCCTCACCTAAATCATTCTCCCTTCTGGAAATATTTTGACCCTTTGTCAGCTAACAAGAAGGTCTATTTCGTTCCAAGAGTTTAGTAGAGATCCTTGAAAGCCTCGACGCCTGCAGAGTCGATGCTAATGCTATGTATCACTCGTTAGCTATTTATATATATATATATATATATATATATATATATATATATATTTCTTTATATATATATATATATATATATATATATATATATATATATATATATATATATATCTATATATATATATATATAAATATATATATTTGGGTTTTTACACAGAATTGAGATATTGCCTAGTTATTATAGTAATAATATGATTAATTAAATTTATAGATAGGGTAACAGCCATTCAGTCTATAAAATCAATTTAAATATTATTTATTATATATGGTACCATTAAGGAGGTTGAGATTGGTTTGGTTTAATTATTAAAAAACAATAAGTCTTAGACTAAAAATATAATTAGTTAGTTATAAACTTAAAATGAAAATTATATTTCTTTATTATAAATAATAAGAATTCTTAATAAGTAAACTATACATTCATTTTAAAAGGTGCGGAACAAAAGAGCGGAAACTTTTTTTGATCCACACGTGCAAGTCCGCTAATTTCCTGACGACTCCCGCACCTCCGCTGAGTCGCACCTATTCTGGTAGTCCGCTCGGAGCGGACTAGCAGACTAGCGGACTAAAGAAGTGCCCACCTCTGTTATAATATATATATGTATATATATATATATATATATATATATATATATATATATATATATATATATATATATATATATATATATATATATATATATATATATATATATATATATATATATATATATATATATATATATATTGAAAGTAAGTAAATTGAAATGAAACAAATAAAAAATATTTTTTTTCTTTGCCATCCGGATTAATATTAATATTTATATTGCTATTAAACCTGTTTCTCTGCAAATTTGCATTGCTCGCTCTCCACAAATTTGATGTTCCAACGTATGACCTGAGGAACGAAACATTTTCGGTAAAAAAAAAACGTCTTTTGTGATGAAAATAAACTGCCACAGAACTAACTAGTTGTTCCTTCAAAAGAGGAAT
>JABUQX010018110.1:72500-77500 GCA_015478945.1 Trachelipus rathkii
CAAGTCAGAGCCAATTTGAAAGCATTCATGCCCAATATACGGTGTTTGAAAATACGCAAGTCAAAGGTAGTTGGAAAAGTAGATAAAGGGAATGTGTTCCAGACTTTACCATTGGAGTACGTGTAAGATTGAGCATAGCGATTAAGTCTGGAGTCATAGAGTTGGATAAAGATGGAATGGGACTATGTAGAAAGGCGTGTCATCGCACGAGCCCTTCTCAATTGAGGAGGTATTAGACTGGGAGTTCAGAAGAGTGTCCATTGTAATAACGTTATAATAAGGAGAGTGAATCAACAATTCGAAGGGTAGAGTGAGACTGAAGTGAGTTAGTGAGAGAAGGAGAGATGAAAGAATGAAAAGTCATAGACTCCATTTCTCCAAGGAGAGCTGTGTGACTCGAAATAGAATATCCAACCTCTTAAAAGCCTGTTTAGAAAGAGCAATAATGTAAACCTTCTAATTAAGATCAAGAGGAAAAGAAACACTACGAATATTAAGGCCAGACGAAGGTTTGAATTGTGTGTTTTGGAAAGTTGTGTCGAAGATTGTAGGAAGATGAAGGAACTGAGTTTTTGTGGCATCGAAAACAACCTTGTTTTCAGTGCTCCACTTACAAATTTGAGAAAGATCAAAGGTTGGCTACTGCTCCAATGCTGCATTTCTAGCGCAAGCTAATTGCTGTTGGAGAGGGGGGGGGGTCTTTCAAAGTGAAAAGAGTGAGTAATGAAGGGTGAAGTCGTCAGCGTAGGAATAGATAGATGAAGAGGCAATAGAGAGAAGGTTTTAATGAAAAGTAGAGAGAGAGAGAAGAGAGAGAGAGAGAGAGAGAGGACCGAAGGAGGAGAAGAGAGAGTTCGAGAGGGAGCTGAGGAGAGAGAGAGAGACAGAGAAGGAGAGGTAAGAGAGAGAGAGAGAGAGAGAGAGAGAGAGAGACGAGAGAGAGAGGGAGAGAGAGAGGAGAGAGAGAGAGAGAGAGAGAGATGAAGAGAAGAGAGAGAGAGAAGAGAGAGAGAGAGAGAGAGAGAGAGAGAGAGAGAGAGAGAGAGAGAGAGAGAGAGAGAGAGAGAGAGAGAGAGAGAGAGAGAGAGAGAGAGAGATGACAGAACCCTGAGGAACACCACTATTTATAGATTTAAGGGATGAACAGTGGCCGTCTACATCTGCTTTAGAACGACCGGAAAGGAAATCAGAGAAGATCACAAAGAGAAGAATAGATAAAGAAAAAGTGAAGCTTTGTGCCAGACTCTATCGAAGGCTTTCCATATATCTAGTGCCACAGCAAACGATTCACCGTAATGCCGAAGGGCAGAGGGTCAAGAATTGGGAAGAGAAAGATTACCAGTAGAGCGTTTCTTACAAAGGTCATTCTGGCGACCAGAGATAATAAGATCAGAAGAATTGAGATGCCTTCAAATCTTCCTCTTAACGATAAATTCGAAAACCTTAGAAAGAACAGAAGCTAAAGTACGAATACTTAGCCGCACCGAAGTACTAAAAACGTTTCCTTGCCCTATGCTTGGGTCTTTCCTACGGAAGACTTGAAGAAATAGATAGAAGAGAATACAGAGATAAGAAAGAGATAGAGGAAACGCAAGAGGGGAAAAGTTTAACAGAATAAGGAGAAGCATTGGAGGTTAGGAAAAGGTCTATAATGCTGGGTTAATGTTCAAAACGATCAGGGAAAAAGAAGAGAGCTGCACCAACTGCTTGAGGTCATTCTGGATAGGAAAGTGGCAGGGAATTCCACCAGCTGTATCATGAGAATTAAAGGAAAGTCATTGGCTAGGGTTAACCTTGAAATTACCAAGAATGATGATTTCAGAAAAAGATGAAGAAGAGAGGATGAGTCTAATTTGGAGTTTAAGTAGTAGAAGAATTTAGGATAGTCAGCTGAGTTAGGAGACAGATATACAGAACATATGAATTTAGTATCAGAATGACAGGATAGTTTGGGCCATAAGGAAGAAGATTCTGAAGACTCTAAATCAGAGACACAAGAACAAACAACATAATTGCGCACAGCACAAAGGAACAGCAACCGACTTTGGCTGAAAATTGAGGATAGAGACAGTAAGAGGAAATAGAATGGGGTTTCGGTAGTGAATAAGATATGAGGTTTAGAGGAGAAGAGGCGATATTTAACAATGCGGAAATTAGTGTAAAAGCCGCAAAGGTTGCGGAAATTTATAAGAGCACCAATCTCACCACCGAAGGCCGTCATCTCCGTGGATGGACGGATGAAGGTCCATTTTTGGAAGCCACCCTTCTTCGCTTCTCCGAGGCTAATCGTGAGATTGCCATTTGGATTTTTTTTCTAAAATAGAAACTGTTATCTGTATTGTTATTGTTTTATAATGTGTGGATATAAGCTTCAGGGCAGAACCATTGTGCACTGGAGTGTCTTGGGGTGTATCTTAACACTCCATATATGCCCAGTGGGGGGTGATGTCATCGTTTCAGATGCACTACGTACTCCATCCCTCCCTCTTTATATAATATATATATATATATATATATATATAATATATATATAATATATAAGATAATAATATAATACATATATATATATATATATTATATTTAATATAATATATATATTATATATATATATATAATATATAAATTATATATATCATTATATATATATCTTTATATATATATTATATATATATATATATATATATATATATATATATATTGTTGATAGGAAAAATCTGCAGAAACCCCATTTCAAAAGAGGTTTGCGTGAGGGGAAAAATAGCCAATAAGAAAAGAAAAAGAAAAAGAAAATATGAACCTTTTCTTTAAGAGGGGAGCTTATACATACATACAACACACACACCTACATACACATCAATACACGCTACCCTAAAGTGTCTTATGGGTAATTAACCGAACAGACCTAACTTCATCAAAAAGGAAGCTAAACTCTATTAAGATACGTTTTGAAAGCTGCATTAAATATTTAGGGTTTCCCTCCTTCCTTATTAGAGAATGGTGAAATCCGGTGTGGGAAAAGAATGATGAAATCCCGTGTGGAAAAAGAAGAAGAAGAAGGAGAACAAAAGAACGAAGCTAAATGTAGCAATGTAAACAATAAGAAAATTCACTATTACCCTCGAAGACACGTATATATGCACTTAAGTGCCAAAATACACACACACACACACACTATATATATATATATATATATATATATATATATATATATTATATATATATATAGTAATATATATAATATATATATATATATATATTATATATATATATATATATATATGATTCAATATTAAAAGCAAATAAAAAAAGAAAAATGGAAAACAAAAAATAAAATTTCAATTTCCTTTGTAAATAAAATTTAATTCACAATCGAACGAACTATATATATATTATACTATATATATATTATATATAATATATATATATAAATATTAAAATAAATATATATATATATACATATTTCAAATCCAGATATAATATATATATATAATATATATATATATATATATATATATATATATATATATATATATATATTATATATATATATATATATATATATAATATATATATATATATATATATATATATATATAATATATATATAGGTATATATATATATATATATATATATATATATATATATATATATATATATAATACGTGTTAAAACGCTATAAAAATCAATTCAATAAGCAAATATTCTTCAATTTGGTTAAATATATTTCGTTTACAAAGCAAATGGCTAAACAAATTGTTCGACAACGAAAATATACACACTCACAAAAGCACATGAACATACATACATACATGTTTCTATTCATACATAAAATGTGGTAAGCACATAATGTTGATATATATATATATATATATATATTATATATATATATATATTTATATTATATAATATACAATATATTATATATATATATATATATATTATAGATATATTATATATAATATATATATATATTATATATATATATATATATATATATATATATATATGGCCTTTGGTATTCTAAGGAGCAATAAAAAAATTAGTATCTGAATGGTTGGTAATGCTATCTGATAATTAGGTAAAGAAAAGTAAAAAAAAAAATTTGATTTGCTATAAAGAGAACTGATTTTTTTTTTTTTTTTTTTGAACTTTATTTGAATTTAATTTTTTTAAATTTCTTTTATTTCTATTCTTCGTTTATTTCGATGTAAAGGTTTAGTATTTATGTGTCCACAATGAGTGTTGAATATAACTTAGAGTGGTTTGAAAAGAATATTAAAGTAGAAATTGACGCAGTTAAATTTTTACAAAAATTTAATATAATTGCTAATTTTAAGTTATGTGCTAGTAATCATTCAATGTTACTTGTTACAAGAAAATATAATAATCATTGCTTTTGGCAATGTAGAAAGAATGAATGTAATATTAAGATTTCTGTTCGGAAGGATACCTGGCTACAAGGTAGTCAACTTAGTTTGCAAATAATCATGAAGTTAATTTACCCATGGACAAAAGAATTAACATCGATTAAATTTTGTAAGGAAGAGTTGGGCATGTCAAGCAAAACTACTGTAGATTTCAACAATTACTTACGAGAGGTAAGTAAATTAACAACTACTTTTACATAAATTTTTTTACGTTACGTTATTTAGTTTCATTTAGGTTAGGTAACAATGATTTTTAATTAGGTTAGGTTAAGTTACGTTAGGTTAAATAGGTTAGATTAAGGTTAGGTTAGGTTAGGTTAAGGTTAGGTTAGGTTAGGTTAGGTTAGGTTAGGTTAGGTTAGGTTAGATTCTCGATTCTAATGTATATTTTTAATTTTTAGGTTTGTGTATATTCTGTTTCACGTTTTGAACCTATTGGTGGAGAAGGTTGTATTGTAGAAATAGATGAGACGTTATTTTCGAAACGCAAAAACAAGGGACGAGTTTAACCAAAACAATGGATATTTGGAGAAATATGCCGGCAGAGTAAAGAGGTTTTCATGGTTACTGTA
>JABUQX010018110.1:90000-92500 GCA_015478945.1 Trachelipus rathkii
ATGAATATTAAAGTACAGAATTTGCTTTGCAACATTTCTTCATTCGTTATGAAAGGTTCATAATTTGTATTTGCTTCGAAACTTAACACGATGTGAATTACAATGATTCATATTTAATAAATCTTTCTTATAAATTTGAAAGGCGCTTCCAAACAAAAGCTCTAGAAATAAGCTGTCATAGTTTTAATTTTGAATAAATAATATAAACAGAGAGGATCGTAACTCTTTGTCTTATTAACGTAACTCTTTTTGTCTTACTAACTCTTTTTTTCAGCTTTAGTAATTAATTTGCTAATAATTTGCCCACTTGGAAGATTTGTGCTCAATTGCATTTATTAAAAGTCAAATTTAAATAATTTAAGTTTTTTGCTAATATTAGAAAGATATGCCCACGGAAAGCCCATAAAAAAGTTCATTTCCTTCTACTAAGAGCGCACTTGATAAAAATCTAATTGTAATGTCTGTCCTAGGGGAGATTGGCGTCCCTCCCAATCTTCACCAAGCGACAACTAATCCACTATCTTCCCCAGTCAGTTGATGAAAAAAGGTTGTGTGCACCAATGACCTAAATTAATGTATTATTCACTACTTATTCATATGTAACTGTCAACAATCATATAATTAAAGCATATACTCTTCAATGATGAAAGTGAATGATATAAAGGTGAAACAAATAAAAAATACACCCAAGTTCCAAATGCGTAAGATGACTGAAATGACCTGTACTTTATCCTATCCTACCTGACATGATCTGCATTTTTTCTAAATATTGGTATCTTATTATTCCATATATATATATATATATATATATATATATATATTTATATATATATAATATATAAAATATATATATATTATATATATATATATATACATATAAATATATATTATATATAATATTATATATATATATATAATATTATATATATATTATATATAATAATATTGAATATATTTTGTATTATATATATATATATATATATATATATATATATATATATATATATATATATATACTATATATATATATATATATATATATTATATATATATATATATATATATATAATATATAATATATAGTATTAATATATAATTATATAATATATTATAAACTGATAGATAGTAGTATTAGTATATAAGTATAGATGTATTATATACTATAGCGTCGGGATATCAACAAACATCTGCAGGGGCTAGTAATATCAGCATTACCCTGCGGGGTGCTCACCGGGCATATAATATATATAATATATAATATATAGTATATATTATATATATTTATATATTATATATATATTATATAATCTGCTATAGATCCCGAGGGGTATAAGTGAGGATCTAGCTGACACAGTGAGATGGATGAGGCTGAGCAGGGAGGGACAGAGCTGACGCGCGTATATCCTATACACGTAGAGTCACCACAAGCCGTTGAGAGAGACTGATTAGGTCAGGTTTAACATGCATGATGTCGAGGTGCATTGTTGAGAGGCGTATAATATATGATACGACGACAGGAATAATATAGGTCATCGGAGGGAGACACAGATATAACTACTCGCAACTGAAAAACACATAGGGTATACTCGAGCGAACGCTCTATGTGTTTTATTCTCTACTGTAGAGCTATGATCTATATCATAAATATATATATATATATATACTATATATTGATATACGCTATATATATATATATATATATATATCTATATATAATATATATAAGTATATATACTTTTTATAAGTGGTTGACTCCAGGAGCGAAAATCATTAATTAATGTATCGTTAGTTTAATAATTTTAGGGTAAATACATTAAATTTTTGGGTACCTAACCTAATCTAACTAACCTAATCTAAACCTAACACTTAACCTAACCAAACTTAACCTAAATTAACCTAACCTAATTTTAACGGAGTCAACCACTTATAAATGTCCATATATATATATATATATATATATATATATATATATATATATATATTATATATATTATATATATATATATATATATAATATATATATATATATATATAATATAATATCTATTTATATATATATATATATATATATATATAATAATATATTATTAATTAAAATATTTGTGGCTAATATTGCAGTAGTTTTAACAATATTCATCAACTGCAGTAATGAAGATAGTCATAATATCTTCGAAACAATAACAAAGAGAACACATATCGTCAACTATTCAGTCAATTAAACCTAGAAACTTGTCCTTTTAAAAAAAAAAAAATAAAAAAAAAAAAAAAATTTCTAATTACAAAGTTTGCCTCCCTTTCCGAATATGACTAAAGAAAAGTAAATTATAATTTTTTTATGGATTATTTATGATGGTATTTAAACTATTACTTTAAGGGACAGAAGGCTTTCGTAGTAGATATGGATCAACGACTATCCATAAATTGAACGATGACTCATTCTACTATCATTCCTTTTATAACTGTAGTTTTTATTCTATTTCCATTTCTTAACATATTTTCT
>JABUQX010018110.1:110000-112500 GCA_015478945.1 Trachelipus rathkii
ACATTATATATATATATATATATATATATATATATATATATATATATATATATATATATATATATATATATATATATATTTAATGACAGCCGAAATAAAAGAAACTCCATTTTTAAAGGGACTCCCGGACGACATATTTAAAGGGAACCCTCCCCCTAACGCCATTTTTAAAAGTACTCCCCCAACTTCCTTTTACATTTTACAAGATAATAAAAATATCACGAAAAGATAACTGATAATTTAAATACTTCGAGGTCGATAAACCTGTGATAATTGCAATATCTCTTAAGCACTTTTAAATGCATTCGTATTAAACATTAAAGAAATAGTAAACTGGAAAATAATGATACATTTAAAGAAAATAAACTCTACTTCAAAAACAACAACAACAACAATAATAATAATAATAATAATAATAATAATAATAATAATAATAATAATAATAATAATAATAATAATAATAATAATATCAAAGGATTCACACTATCATATATTTCACACATTAAAAGGAAGTGAACATACACAAATGCACCTATATATATATATATATATAGTTAGCAGTATATATATATATATATATATATATATATATATATATATATATATATATATATATATATATATATATATATATATATATATATATATATATATATTTGAGTTCATGTACAGGACCCACCACGGCTGGGTTGAATAATCTACTCCATGGGTGGGTCTTGGCTCATACATATTTTAAATGTTAAAGAAAATTTGAAAGGCGAAATGAATATTCAGGCAAAAAAAATGAAAAGTTAAATAACTTACATTATAAATATTCCTATCGTTACATAACAAAATCATATGTTGTTAAGAATGTTCAGTTCTTTAAGATAAGAGAAAATAGAGTTACTGTTAAAGTGGGAGGATTCAGATAAGATATGGGATACCTTTTAGAAGGCGAATGTCCAGTTGGGGACAATCAATGAAGATATGGTGAACAGATTGCGGGGTATGGCGACGGCAAAATTTGCCGATGATAGGAGGGTCCCGTGACATATAGTGGCTGCGGGTGACATTGGTGTGGTCAATACGGAAGAGTGCAAGCGCTTTAGTCGGTGAGAGGAAGACCACTCACCAATGTTTGGCTTTATATTTCTGTTTCGCCCCTTGCTGATCACTCGTCCACCACTCTTGAAAATAAGACCGGAAGCTTTGTCGGAGGGCAGGTTAATAATCAGTTGATGGGAGGCGATCTTGTCGAATGGTATCCGGGAGGTACCTAGAACAGCTCTGAAAAGAAGCGGCGGCCATTTTGTCTTTTCTGTCAGCGATTTCGTTGCTAGCTACCCCTACGTGAGAGGGGGTTCAACATAGCATGATTTGTTTCTAACATCTGTTTCTTATTGTGTGAACTTGGTTAGTCGTTGGAAGAGCAACCAAAATGCTCATGTTTAGGAATGGAAGCGATATTAGCATATGCTAAGCAAGCTGATTCAGAAATGGGTGGAGAATATGGGAATGTTTCCATGGAGGCAGTGTAAGAAGGTGACACCGGAAAAGTGTCACTTTTTTGTAAAGAAGTTGGAGTTGCGATATTGGGATCCAATATGGGATCCGTTGGGTTACGGAGGTCTGACGCTAGAGACTTTGTCAGTGAGCCATCAGGTGGGTGATTTTGGAAAACTGGACAATTTGGGTTAAGATTGGGAACCTCTAGGTCCCCTTTCGTGTCACTAGTAGATTTAGAACGCTTGGAGCGCTTGCAGTGTTTGCGTTGAACGGTTTTCCATTCACCTCTCTCGGAAGCGCTGGGATCATTAGAGGGAGGGAGAGAGTGGGTCGTCACATCAGACTCCATTTGGGAACTATGATCCATTTCATCCGCTAAGGCATAGAATCCTTTAGGGAGTGCTGAGGTAGGAAATTCGGAAGAAGAGTTATAGGAGGATTCAGAAGAGCTTGAATAATCCTGCAAGATATCAGAGAGTTGGTTGGTGGTTTTTTCAATAGCTGTGATTGTTTTGACGAACAAAAAAAAAAAAAAAGTTTTTAACCTGTACCCTCATTCACGGGGAAATGTGAGGTGGACTGAAGACCAATGTGGGAAGAGGCACCGGAGGACCCAAGGGGCTGTGACGGGAAAAAAAAGGGAAGATTTCTTCTTCTTCAAGGAGGAAAGTATGTACAAAGTATTTAATGGCTTAAAGGGACTAATGGGTGGAAATTAAAAAGAAAAAGAGAGATAGAAACCATGATGGAGGAAGAGGAGTAAAAGATATAGACTATGAAAAACGAAGGGATAGAAAAGAAGATTAAAAGATTTGGTATGTGACAAATACACATAACGGGACGTACGAAATCCCACCCAAGTATTGGTTCTTGTCACTATGCTATGTTCCAGGTTATTCACCAAGAAGATAACACCGCAACGAGTATATATATATATATATATATATATATATATATATATATATATATATATATATATATATATATATATATATATATATATATATATATA
>JABUQX010018110.1:120000-127500 GCA_015478945.1 Trachelipus rathkii
CATGTTCTCTTTCGGTAAACTGTGGGACACTCTTCTATTTTCTGCCATCCCCTTCCTTCGAAAAATTGACCTATGTACTGTATTAGGAAATGTCGGCCTTTGTTTCGAATTAAATTTTGTTTTCCGACTAAATATTACGGTCTTTAGTCTCAAATTTTTATTCATGGTTGATGTTGCACTTATATGAGAAACAGTAACGTTTTGTTCTCGAGTCATTAATATGGAATCCGAAATTCCTGTGGCATGGCCCTGTTGCTGGTCTGCGACTAAATAAATCTAAACTGTTTAATTTATTTATCTACTAACTCTACCGACTATTTTAAACTCTTCGACTATCTTAATCTCAAAATACTACACATTTTCTAGTCAATTCCTCTTTCTCTGAAATCAGCATTCTGCGTAATTCAGTTTTCACCACTCGTAATGATTTTCTCTAGTGCTGAAGATATAGATGGTGAACTCACCAACCAATACTGTTTATCTATTACAACCTTGAGCATTTATTCCAGATTGGGACAGTCTCGACAACCTTGAGCATTTATTCCAGACTGGGACAGTCTCGATATGCCCATGTGGCTATTCACTGCCTATATTTTCTTATGTTTCCTGACCGTTTTTAAAATGAATTCAACATGCTTGGCGTTTCTTAACTTTTAACTCTTCTCCTTATATAATTTAACTCCCGACTCTTGCCTATTCTCTCTCTCTCTCTCTCTCTCTCTCTCTCTCTCTCTCTCTCTCTCTCTCTCTCTCTCTCTCTCTCTCTCTCTCTCTCTCTCTCTCTCTCTCTCTCTCTCTCTCTCTCTCTCTCTCTCTCTCACTCTCTCTCTCTCTCTCTCTCTCTCTCTCTCTCTCTCTCTCTCTCTCTCTCTCTCTCTCTCTCTCTCGAACATTTTGATTCCTTTCTATTCTGGCAAATTGAGCTGTTTGTTAACTGTTCTCGTGCCATTTGTTAGAGGGACAATTGGTTCAGAAATTACCACTCTCTTCAAGCTATAGAAACCAATGCTACTTATTTCATCCTGGAGTCTTGCGAAATAATCTATGGCAAAATAAAACTCCTTTCCCGAAGAATTTGCAATAAATCTGACTGGTACCTCTTCAATTATTTCTGGAACATTATTAAATATGATAAAACCTTAGTTTGATTCTATCGCCTTCCCTCCCTTTGCTTCATCCAACATGAACACTTCGCTCAAACTTTAGTTAATAATTCAACCTAAGACTACTCAGGTTTTTTTGCCATTTCAGTACCTCTCCCCTTCACTTAACCCTAACCTAATAGTCTTTCTAAAAAATGTGAATTCTTCTCTTCCTCTGAGCTTAATACGAAAAATGCAAATGATCCTGATAATCTTTCCTCCTGTAGTTGTCAAAACTTGTCACTATATGCGTCTGATTCTGCCTTGGTAAACTGTTTGGGCTTTGTATATCACTTCTATCTCTCCTTCCTTCTGAAAGTGTCTCCTCTCATTCAACCTGCACCGAAAAAGGGGAATCCCCCTCACTTAACTCTGCAGCTATCGGTTTATTGCTTCAATCTTTTTCTCCCCAAAGATATCGAATCTAACGATTTGGAAACATCTTTTTTTTCTATTTTCTCTGATTGCTAGCATTGTTTCTGTAAGAAACACTTCACTGTTTATCTTTCTCTTCCCTTCCCCACTTTTTATCTGCAGCTTTTCTTTTTCTACGTGGATATAATTTAAAGTTTTTGATAGACTCTGCAACAAAGCTTAAATTTTTAAACTTCTCTTGTTTGTTGTCTATCTTTCTCTCTTTAATTTTATCTAACATTTTCTTTCTGATTGCTTTGTTGCAACGCTGTAAACGACCGCCTTTAATCATCAAATTAACTAATAGTGATATTCGTCAAGATTTTGTTCTTCTTCATTAATGACCAACCTGTTACTTATTCACCAATCCATTTTTGTCTCAGTTCCAACCTTCATAACTCTTTTCATTCCGAAAATCAAACTCCACAGTCGCAAAAAGCTGATGCTAGGAAGATGACCTATGAGGATCCGATGTTTGACCTTTCTTATATTTTAATTGGGGCATGAAAAACAGTTGCTATCAATAACCCAAACAAGAAACCATCATCTATTTTAAGATGTAATCATTAACATTTAGTTATATCTTTCCCCAAAATAGTTAATTCAAACGTCTCAATGACTTTATTCCAATTCTTTTTCATGATCTGTATTGGAAAAATCATATCATTCCTTCACTAAGCGAGCTTCTAAGAGGTTGGTGTTCTTAAACTCCTTCAGAATTTCTTCATAACACTCCAGTTTATGAATCTTTAGTGGGATGTCCGTACTTGTTTGTAGAACGCGTCACGTATCCTGAATGATTCCACCCTACAGTTTTTCCTGAAACTTGGCACACTTTATCAGCAGTCAAAAAACTGGTCCATTGCTAACCAAATACTATCGCCATTTCAATGGACACTGATCTTCTTAGAAATTTTTGAGAGCTCGTGTTAGTCGTTCCACAATCTCATATTTACTCTGTCCAACTCTCTGCGCTTATATTCCATCCCCATACAAATTCTCTATTGGTTTAAGGTCTGGAATACTCTCTCTTTATCTATTTTCTCTCTTTCGTCGACGTATTGACACTCTTTCAAACGCCGTGTATTACGTTATGCCGGAATCGAATTTGATTATCCTCTAAGCTGACGAGTTTCATGCAAATTCCTCAAGCGTTCTGTCACCACAGTTTATATATATATATATATATATAACATACTTCTCTTTCATATATATATATATACTCTATATATATATATATATATATATATTTATATATATATATATATATATATATATATGAAAAAAAACTATTCCCTACTGGCTAATTGGTTAGTTGAAATTTTTATACTAGAAGAAATTAATTTGATTTTGCCTCCTCGAAACGGGCCTGACATCAAAGAAGAGATTAGTTTATTCATACAAGCCATAAAAGAACGACGTCCACAAAATAAATGAAGAAAAGAAGGGGAGAAAAGGTGTTGACTCCAAGTCGCTCAAGGGCTTTTCTGACGGAGGACGATCAAACAAACAAACAAACACACACAAAAGACAAATCAAAAACAACCAAGCATTATTTACACCGTGTATATATATATATATATATATATATATATATATATATATACATATATATACTTATATAACATATATATATATATATATATATGCTATATATATTAGTTAACCGACGCACCGTGTGCGGTGCGGTGAAACAGAAATGACTTTTGGTGAGTGGTGATCTTACTCTGGTACAGTGCGGTGCGCAAAATGCCGGTGCTCGGCTAATCCTAATATATATATATATATATATATATATATATATATATATGTATGATATATATATATATTTCTATATATATATTTATATATATATATATATATATATATATATATATATATATATATATATATACATTATATATATATATATATATATATATATATATATATATATATATATATATATATATATATATATATATATATATATATATATATATATATATATAACTATATATATAACTATAACTCTAACCTTTATATATAACTATATATATATATATAAGAGATAGATAACAGGTGTTTCTTGCCAAAGAAAACTAATTAACACTAACTTGGGTCAATTTCATTCAGTTTCTGCTCTCATCCGAATAAATTATATTCGTTATATATAAATACGCAATTCTTCTCATATATATATATATATATATATATATATATATATATATATATAACTAATATATAACTTTATATATACATATATATATATATATATATATATATATATAGTGTAAAAAAAAACATAGGGAAAGTCTTCTTCTCACGTTAAAATAATTTTTTCCTTTTTTATCCATTTTTTTCCCGATGCCACTTCGGCGATAGTCTCCATTAATTACATCTCGCCCTCCTTTTCTCTTCCAGTATAAAGGAATACCAGCAACCACCGTGACTGCTTCGAGCGACGCCTCGCCTCGCCTCGCCTTGTCTCGCTCTCAAAAGACCTTTCCTAAATGATCACCTTCGCTCGTCTAATAACAGAGGCTCAAACGACCGACGATTAGATATCAAACACTAAATGAACGAAAAATTATGCCAATTACCACTCAAAAAATAAAATCTTTTGCAAAAGGTCAACACACAAACATTCATTAATATATATATATATATATATATATATATATATATATATATATATATATATATATATAACAAATATATATTTATATAGATATATATATAACAAATATATATATATATATATATATAACATATATATATATATATATATATATATATATATATATATATATATATATATATATATATATATATATATATATATATATATATATATATATATATATATAAGGAAAAAAATGTAAACTCAAAGTTCTTTTAGGCAGCAAACATATCCGAGTACCCTGTAATTCAAATATTGAGGGAAAATTTATTATTATTATTATTATTATTATTATTATTATTATTATTATTATTATTATTATTATTATTATTATTATTATATGGTAGTAGCAGTAGTAGACTTTAATATATTACGTGAAGAGTGCGTAACAACCGCCCTTGAACCTGTCTGACGAGGAGAGTCGTGTAAATGGTGCTAATTATCAAATGAGTGGTTTTAAGTGTATTTCTGGATGAGACTCTTGTGTGCGCGCACGCGTTGCGCTTCTTTTATTGCCTTTTTACCCTCTAGTCCCCTTAGTTCCGGAGAAAGCAGTGACCGTGTCAATTATACGACGATGTCCCCATTCAAATTAAGGGGAATAAAGCACCGCATGTAAAGAGAGTGAAAGACAGAGGGGAATAATCGCGAAGCGAGGGGAATAATCACAAAGTGTAACGAGAGAACAAGCTAAGAAAGAAGGGAGAGAGAGAGTGAGGGGGAAGATGAACTAGAAAGGAAGGAACAGAATTTACATTGGCCGGATGCACACCCCATTTCACACCCATTACTTCTTCTATAGACTCCCTTCTTCGTTGGTGCGAGGGGAAATTATCAGGCAGAAGGGAAAGAGGGATATGTGTGTGTGTGTGCGTGTGTGTGAAAGAGAGAGAGAGAGAGAGAGAGAGAGAGAGAGAGAGAGAGAGCACGTCGAGTGTTCAGCAATCGTGTCAAGAGAGTAAATATAAAGGCATTCGTGGAAAAAAAGAGAAAACGGGGAAAGCAGAGCAAAGGGGAAGAGAGGGGAGAAGGCTTCATTAACCAGGGAAATAGGATAACTATTGACTAAGGGGAAATCGCGACCTCCTTCCACACTCCTTTTCACAAATCTCCATTGCTAACCAACCAACCGATTTCGCTCCAAAATATCCTCGTTTCTGATAATGATCTTATGCGTAATATCAACAAGAGAAATGCCTATTTAATCTATGGTTTTAGAGGGTTAAGCGTTCGCTTATATGAGAAGAGAGAGAGAGAGAGGGTTTGCACGTGCGTGTGTGTGTGTGTGTGCGAGCGATGCGTGTCCAACATTATTCATGAACTAAGAAGTTCGCGTGAATAATTTCATGCATGTCCATGAATACATTGGTCATCTTCTCTAAACAATAGAACGTATACCATATAAATAAGCATTTTCTCACATGAATTTTAATAAACAATATAGATAGCTAAACATTCACACATGCACACTATATATATATATATATATATATATATATATATATATATATATATATATTCATATATATATATATATATATATATATATATATATATATATATATATTAATTGATATGACAAAAATAAATCTAGTAAACAAAAAGGTAACGATACCATAATAACAGGCTCAACTTGATGCAGGTGAATAAAATGCTAGCGAAGAGGCGTGTCCGTTCGAGTAACTTTGCCCATGATAATAGGATAAATATTTTTAAACTTGAAACGAGAGAGAGAAAAGAAAATCATTGATGCACAATACGGATAACACACACACACACACACACACACACACACACACACACACACACACACACACACACACACACACACAAATCGCTATCGCATACATATCACGCTCCTTTGCTAGAATAGTGACAAAGTCAAAATATTCAGCATTTTCGAGATAATAATAAATCATAGCAAAAAAAAAAAAAAAAATTACCCCAAAGACATATTTTTATGTGGTCAAATTTCACACTTGTATTTTCGCCCATTTATCGCTTAGGGGCAAAAATGACGCTAATTCCCCCAATGATCTTTTACGAGAAAATGAATTTTAAAATAACCGAGTCGAAAACTTATAATTTTAAATTGTGTAACTTTTTCATCAAATGATATATATATATATATATATATATATATATATATATATATATATATATATATATATATATATATATATATCACCTATATATATATATATATGTATTTGTGGAGACATATATATTTTCTATATATATATATATATATATATATATATATATATATATATATATATATATATATATAAATATATATATATATATATATATATATATATATATATATATATATATATTTAACTATACAAACTATATATTCAGATAATATCTCTCTGTAAAAATCTTATATATATATCTTTATCATATATATAGATATCCCATATATATATATATATATATAATCCTCCTTACTTATGATATTGAGCTTGGAGGAAGCTAAATTCTTCCTTCATTCGATCACATGATTCTGCCACTGTGAATTTGAAGGGTTGTCCCGGCTGAGGACCCTAAAACACAAAATAAAGGAAATTTAAACCACGCACTTTCAAAAATTATTAATAGTTTAAAAAATAATAATAATAATAATAATAATAATAATAATAATAATAATAATAATAATAATAATAATAATAATAATAATAATAATGATAATAATTAAAATAATAATAATAATAATAATAATAAAATAATAATAATAATAATAATAATAATAATAATAATAATAATAATAATAATAATAATAATACGTTATATAGCTATACGGTGAAAATATGTGTATTTGTATATTTGAACATGTGCATAATTTAGATACACATAAATATTTAAAAATGATAATTAAGGGATGATTTATCGAGTAAGATGCAAATATAGACTTTAAATTAAAACCAATAAATAAATACTATGCAATTATAAAACATGAAAGAGTAATATATATATATATATATATATATATATATATATATATATATATATATATATATATATATATATACTATATATATATATATACTATATATATATATACCAATCCAAAAATTTTTTTATATATATATATATATATGAGAAATATCTTAAACTTCTATTGGATTCGTCCCTATTATTATTATTATTATTATTATTATTATGTATTATTATTATTATCATGCTATCTATCTAAATGTATTATTAACTCAGAGGGAACACTGAAATTGAGGTTATCGGGCCAAAATCTTAAGAAACTGAATGAGCAAACAAGGAGAT
>JABUQX010018110.1:137500-150000 GCA_015478945.1 Trachelipus rathkii
TTTTGAAAATATATATATATATATATATATATATATATATATATATATATATATATATATATATATATATATATATATATATATATATATATATATATATATATATATATATATATATATATATATATATATATATATATATTAAAAGCAAACCGAATTTCATGAAAGTTACATTATATGGTTAAATTTATTTAAAAAAAGGCAAAATTAGAACCTCGAGGAATGATCCTAAAAAAACATGAATTTGCAAGATAACAAATACATGGCACACGAAGATACTCCGACCCGTGAGTACTGACAATGTAGTATAAAATGAAGCATCTCTCAAATGCAAAACTAGGTAAAAATTAGCAAGATTTAATTTTACATGTTACAAATATCAAATTAAGAGACGCCATAACTTTTCTCAGGGTCGTTTCTAGAGGTTTATTTTGCTATTTTCTTTCATTATTGCATAGTTTGTTTCAAACATTTCCTGGACGTTTCATGAAAATATTTTAGGGTTTCTATTTTTATAGGTTTTCCATAGATAATTGTTATAAATGTTAAATTTCTTGACTTCATACCATTTTTAGGGCCTATATATATATATATATATATATATATATATATATATATATATATATATATATATATATATATATATATATATATATATATCGAATTTTAAGAAGCTTATATAAAATGTTTTAAATTAACTGCAAAGAAAGAAATGTGTGAAGAAAAATAGAGAAATGACATTGGAAAAAGCAGTGAAGACTCTCGATATTTATAACATATAAAGCAGAAAAAATTAAAATTTGAAGATAGAAATGCATGGAACACGAATATTTGTTTAAGGGCGATCTGACCCAAGCACCTCCCGACCTGTGAGTAGTGGGAAAATATTAAAATATTTCTTCAACATAATAAGCCTACAAAAAAATAATTAGCATCTGGCAGTAAGATTTAATTTTTCATGCTATAAATTTCAAGTTGAGCTATTTTATAACATTTTTCAGAGTCATTTCTCAATTTTATTTTATTTTTTTTACATTTCCATTCTTTACAGCTCATTTAAATCATTTCATATATTTAATGAAAATCTCCTTTGGTCGGTATTATTGATAGAGACCCCTATGGAAAACGTTATAAATATGAAATTTGAAGTCTTCTTAACTTTTTTCAAGGCTATTTCTTCAGCTTTATTACGTTTCTTTTTCTTTACAGCTCATTTCAAACATTTCACCTAAGTTTCAAGATTATCGATATATAATCGATCAAATACCAGAAGAGTGGAGGAGAACCGCCATAGTGTTGATCTTAATTTAAAGGGAAGGGATGCAGGAAAATGTGAAAATTATAGAGGAATAGCTCTTATACCATATATAACAAAGTTGTATGAGGGTATAATAGAAGGAAGGAAAAGAGCCTGGGTGGAACCAATTTTTGGAGACGAACAATACGGATATAGGAAAAATCGGAGTGTTACAGGTTTGATTTTTTGGATTAAGAAATGGTTTGGGAGTTTAACGATAGTCTCTATATAGCTTTCATAGATTTGCAGAAGGCTTTTGATTCTATGCCCAGAGAGAGATATCATGGGAATGTATGGAAGAAAGAAATGGGATAACAGGGTGTTTGATGAAGGCTATTAAAAGTTTATATGTCCCTTGCACATGCAGTGTCAGAACATTGATAGCATCAGAAAGATGGTATAACGAGAGTTAAACAGGACAATGTTTTATCCCCGTTGCTATTTATAGCATATATGGACACGGTTGGAAAATAGAGAGGAGAGGTATAAAAAAAAAGGAAAATGGCCTATTCGGACGATATTGCAGAGAGAAGTACAGATAGAAAGGAAATGGAGGAGGACATAAGAAGATGGAACGAATGTCTGATGACAAGAGAAGTATGAAAATGAACGTTGAAAAGACGCAAATTCTAACTGTCAGCAGAGAGGCGCAGAAGGAATTCAATATTGGTATTGAAGACAAAGTGGTGAAGAGCACAGATATTTTTAAATATCAAGGTTGTGTAGTTTCAAAAGAGGGTAGACACGGAAAAGATTTTGTGGAAATGGTAAAGAGTTTTGGTGGATGTTTCAGGGTTCTGTATAAAATCATAAAGTAACAGCATGTTCTGCTTGATGTAGAGAAGTTTATTTTTATCCCCGTACTGACGCCAATTTTTACATTGACGGCTGTGGATAGGAGAAAGATTAAGACAGCGTAAATGAAACCTTTGAGAGTTATGATTGGGAAATCAAGGAAAGAAGGATAAGAAATGAAGTGATGAGAGAAAGAATCGGTGTTTGCCCGGTTTTTAGCAAAATCGACTCTTCTCATTTGGGATGGTTGGGACACTTGGAGAGGATGGAGGAGGGAAGAATTGCAATGGATGTTGGGAGTGGATACTGGATGGAAGTAGGCCTAGAGTAAGACCAAAAAAAATGGATAGAAGCCATAGAAGAGACTCTTAGGAATTTGGCATCGAACTTCTTCGGGAATTAGAAATTTTCAATGATAGAACAAGATGGAGGAACACGCTGGTTGAACTCCCAGAATTTCTGGGAGCTGAATATATGTATATATATGTGTGTCTCTCTCTCTCTCTCTCTCTCTCTCTCTCTCTCTCTCTCTCTCTTCCTTTCCCTCCATTCTCCATCCATCCACCATTTCCAATACTCCTTGTGTCCCTTTCACTGGTCTTTCTCGGCTCAATTGTCCATTACAACTCTTTCTCTCTCCTGCTATATATATATATACTCTCTACCACAATATATATATATATATATATATATATATATATATATATATATATATATATATATATATATATATATATATATATATATATATATATATATATATATACTAAATAGCCTTACTCTGTGGCCTTAGTTGTCTATTAATATGTCAAGCAAACCTGAACTGCTTTTGTTTAATGTCTAATAATATCCTTTAATAGACAATTTGTATTTTATATTTTTGCCAGTCATTCATCCCAATACCTTCCTACAAAAATTCCTCCTCCTGTTTTTATCCCCTTTTCACTAGTCCTAATTAGTGGTCATTGTAGAGTTGACCACACATCGCATCTTAGCATTGTATCTACTGATACTTTGTTATTTGTCATCAAATCTTTATTTCATAGAAGACCTTCTTGGTTTTGCTCATCTTCCTCCAAAGCTCATTCCAGTCAACCATAATCCTCAGGTAATTGAACTTAAGTAGCTCTTCAACCAAACTTTTCTGCAGCTGCTCTCTCGTCCTTTCGTCTTTATAGATTCTTTTTTTTAATCTTTTATCTTTTCCAGCATTTCCAGGACCTCCAACAGCTTTATTAAAACCTACTAAATTCTCTCAAATGTTTAAAGGTGTTTGTCATTCTATATCAAAACAGGTCCTAGCATGATTGCCGCATTTTTCTATATATGTTTAACATGTGTTGTGTTGGTAGATGTTATGTTACACATACACATTTACGTATATACACACACACATATACACCTATAATATGTTTCTGTAATGCAATAATAAGTATTGTTATGTGTGTGTGTGTGTGTGTGTGTGTACTGGTGTTTGTGTGTGTGTGTGTGTGTGTGTGTGTGTATATATATATATATATATATATATATATATATATATATATATATATATATATATATATATATATATATATATACTATATATAACCTTTTCTATAAGATCGTTCCATAGTTACTAAAAAACACTTTTTTCCTATTCGTAAGTTTTGTTATATAATTTTCCATTATTTTTCATCATTTTCAATGTAGTTTATTTTCAATTTTTGCATATTTAGAATAGTTGAGCCATAACCGTCTTTTGCTGCATGATTCATCAAGATCCGAACTGAGTTTTTGTTTTATTCCTAGCTGAATTTTTTTTTTAATTTTACATGGATCTGCAAATAATTTAGCAAGTTCTTCTTTAGGGTGTTTGTTGCATTAAATTCTGACCAGAAACAGTTTTTTTTAATGGTTATTGTTTATGGGTGCTGTTGCTATAGCAAAATAAAAAAAAATAAAAAAATAATTTTAAAAATATATATATATATATATATATATATATATATATATATATATATATATATATATATATATATATATATATATATATATATATATATATATATATATATATATATATATATATATATATATATATATATATATATATATATATATATATATATATATATATATTAGCAACATGTTTCAAACATGTAGACACCAGGATGCCAGGCTATTTAATAACTCATAGTGTGTGTGTGTGTGTGTGTGTGTGTGTGTGTATTATTATTATTAGTAGTAGTAGTAGTAGTAGTAGTAGTAGTAGTAGTAGTAGTAGTAGTAGTAGTAGTAGTAGTAGTAGTGTGTTTTAAAAGAGAGTAAAGAAAAGACCCAGGAGGCGAGTTTTGAAAGAAAGAAAATTTAAAAAAATAAAAATTGTTCATTTTTTGGGAAGAAATGAAGCGAAGCGCGAAAGTTTTAAACGTGGAAAGGAATCCATCGGGATTTCGCTCTGGGTCTAATAAAGAGCAGTTGGGATGGAAAGAGTTGATAGCTTTGATAGTGAAATTAATTATTTCTCTTCTTATCGCTCGAAAGGCAAAAAAAAAAAGTGTGTAAAAATTTAAAAAGAAGAAATCGTAAAAGAGAACCTGGAGAGTGTATTAGTGGTAACTGGTGTATAGGGAGCTCTCAGACTGAGTGGTTGTCCAACTTGTCCTATAGCTCTGAACTCGCGATGGCCTGAATAATAGTCGTTTGCCTGCCTGCAGAAACAGCCTTATTTGGTGAGGGTCCTCTCTTAGAAACAAAACTAAACAAAATAGTGTTTACTATAATTAGAATAAAACGTCACATAGTTATAAAGTTTTTTCTTCTATGCCCATTGGAAAAATAATCTTAAATATTATAATTATAATGAAACTAACATTTTATATTAACTTATTGTCATGGTTTATCTTGGAACGAATTATTAGTGATTCATTGATGATCAGAATGTTCAAAATTAAGCTTAGTCCATTTACGAAAAATATGTACATAATTATTTTTTTGCTTTTGGATAAAAATTTTCTATTTGAAATTATATAATAAATAGTCTATATAGTTACTCCAGTATTTCTTGTAATAGGAAACTGATTTTCCAGCTAATTGAAATTCTGATCTAAAGAGAATAATAACACAATGATATATAAGCAGTAACAACGAACATATTCTTCATTCGATCAATAGATGAGGGTAGGAAAACTGAGGAAGGACTAGCAAAAACTATTTTCTTTTGTTTCTGAAAATAGAGTCTGAATATAAAATAAAGATTGCGATTGCAAGACGATTTGTTGATATCGATAACATATTCAAGGAAAAAGGAGGGAAGCCATTTTCCTTTCAGTTTTCAAACTGTGTTATCCGATAAGAAATCAATGAATAACAAGACATGAAATCAATGATATTTGCTTCTTTTTTTCGATGCGAAATACAAAAGAGATTTTGCTTCAAGCAAGACGAAACTAGATTAAAGATTTTAGATTTAAAAAATAGAAGATCTCTTCAAAGCATGTCAAAGTATGTAGCAGGATAAATAATTTGCATTGTTTATACTAAATTCAAGAGAATTCATCATGCACTCTATCTATCTATCTATCTATCTATCTATCTATCTATCTATCTATCTATCTATCTATCTATCTATCTATCTATCTATCTATCTATCTATCTATCTATCTATCTATCTATCTATCTATCTATCTATCTATCTATCTATCTATCTATCTATCTATCTATCTATCTATCTATCTATCTATCTATCTATCCTTAAATATTTTTATTTTACGAAACATTTAACCCCAATTCTCTCTCGATTGAAAAGTAAGGTAAGCCTATACGAGAAATATGTTTAAAATGTATGGAATTTATGTCTTCCATGAAATTGAGAAGACTCACAACTGACTTGAGAAATAAGTGCGAACATGCAAAGATATGTGAAAGAAGCACAAACTTCTAAAATCAAAAGGCAATGTGCGAAACGTTGAGCAATATTGGTATATTTTGTGAATTCCATTCCTAATTTAATGCAAACGTTCTTTAATAGTTCTGAATATTATTATTATTATTATTATTATTATTATTATTATTATTATTATTATTATTATTATTATTATTATTATTATTATTATTATTATTATTATTATTATTATTATTATTATTAATATTAATATTAATATTAATATTAATATTAATATTAATATTAATATTAATATTAATATTAATATTAATATTAATATTAATATTAATATTAATATTAATAATATAATAATGTGTATTAATATTAATATTAATATTAATATTAATATTAATATTAATATTAATATTATTATTATTATTATTATTATTATTATTATTATTATTATTTTTATTATTATTATTATTTAATAACAACAACTACTACTACTACTAGTGCTTCTTTTTTATCTTATTTGACAATTTCATTAATTAATATCTCTGTTATCTTGTAAACACTTCAGGCATTCTTACTAACCTAATTTTATATTAATAATAATAATAATAATAATAATAATAATAATAATAATAATAATAATAATAATAATAATAATAATAATAATAATAATAATAATAATAAAATAAAAATAATAATAAAGGAAGTTTTATATATATATATATATATATATATATATATATATATATATATATATATATATATATATATATATATATATATATATATATATATATATATATATATATATATATATACTATATATATATATATATATATATATATATATAACTTTGAAATGTAATTATGACATCTGCACCTCTTTCACGAATTGTTGCTGATGAATTTTCAGTATTAAACTTTTTGGAATTTTTTTTATTTTTTTTTTTTTTTTTTTTGTAGTGTTTCTATTTTATTTCCGTTGAATAATTTTATTGCTTCTTAGTATCCATAATATCCAGTCATACTTTCTGTACACTCAACTGCATAGCATAACTACATACTAATAAAACGTACATGTGTGTCTTCACTGTAATTATATAACAAACGCTCATGAATAATAGAGTATATTTTAAAACTAGGATTTTCTTTATAATTGATATAATTGTTTAAATAGCTGTAAAAATGTCAGGAATAATACTTTTAATAACCATAATAATAATAATAATAATAATAATAATAATAATAATAATAATAATAATAATAATAATAATAATAATAATAATAATAATAATAATAATAATAATAATAATAATAAGAAGAAGAAGAAGAAGAAGAAGAAGAAGAAGAAGAAGAAGAAGAAGAAGAAGAAGAAGAAGAAGAAGAAGAAGAAGGAAGAAGAAGAAGAAGAAGAGAAGAAGAAGAAGAAGAAGAAGAAGAAGAAGAATTATTATTAATTATTATTATTATCAAAATTGTTAAAATATAAAAAATAAAACTATTCCTTGAAAATGTCCGAAGTGTACGGACGAAAGCTTGGTACTGTTATTAAATCAATAGTTTTATTTTATTCCAGGATAATACTAAAGAAAATTTCTTCTGTAGACAGAAATACATTTAGGAGGCTTGAAAAAGCAACAAAATCATACGTTAAAATAAATGCTGATATTGAGTTTTATTATTATTATTATTATTATTATTATTATTATTATTATTATTATTATTATTATTATTATTATTATTATTATTATTATTATTATTATTATTATTATTAAGATTATTATTATTATTTATCACGTTTTAACTCTCTTAATGTTTATTGTTATAACTTTAGTTTTAGAGGTACATAAAATTTTAAATTTCTGTATGTATTTAGTAAATAATTTTTTTTATTTCAACTCTACACAAAAACGAATTGTTATTTTTTTTATTATTATTTTTTTTCCTACTCATGCTTTGCGACGTTAGAAAAGCACTTTTATTTTTTAGGCGCCAGAGAGTACTTAGCTTCTTAGAAAATTGTTTTGATGAAGAAACAATGCAATGATTCCAGGAAAAATCATAAAGGTAGGAAACTCCAAGGTAATTTTCGATTTTTTTTTCTTCTTTTACACCAGTTATAAATACGCAAGAATGGGGAACAATTGCTCCAGTACCAATTCTGTAGAAGTTTGCTATTTCATAAGAAAAGTTTTCTTCATTTTGCATTATTTTATTAAGACCAGAGAACGACTCAAGGTAGAATCATGATCATAAGAGTGAATTGGCGAAGAAGAGCAAGGCGGATAGGGTGTTCACAAGCTGAAGGAAGATACACAACAAATAGATCCCTGAAATGCCACAATTAATTAATAGTTCGCTAGTAAGTCATTTTCTTTCTCCCAAAAGGGTAAAGTTCTTAGAAAAACTTATATTTTAAACAAACCAGTAATATATCTGCCAGATTTCTCGAGATAAAATCTTCTTCAAAACCTTTTAGTCGGATACCAAATCTGGCTTGAACATCTTTCTGAGACAAGTCAAAATTCGAAATAGGAAACTCTGCAAAGAAAATAATTATATATATATATATATATATATATATGCTGTATATATAATATATATATATATATATATATATATATATATATATATATATATATATATATATATATATATATATATATATATATATATAAATATATATACAATATATATATATATATAACCTTTAAATATACATGACCTATATTTATATATATATATATATATATACCTATATATATATATATATATATATATATATTTATCTATATATATACATATATATATATATATATATATATATATATATATATATATATTAGGGGTGAACCGGATATCCGTATCGCATTCGCATCTGCGGATATCTGCGTTATTTCCAATTTCCGGAACATCATCAGCATCCGCGGATACTGGTAGTAATTTAATGCGAATAGCGGATATCAGATTTTACCCTTAACTAAGAGATAAGGGTTCAAAATTCAAACACACAACTTACCTGTTATTAAAAATTAATATTAAATATAAAGCAAAATTAAAAATTAAATTGAAATTAACAAAACCTCCTATAAAAAATTATTAAAGTATAAAATTTAAAATTAATAAATTAGCATATATAAATAATAAAGTAAGGAAAAGTATAGGTAATAAATAAAAAATGAAATAGGAAAAAACATAAATAATAATAATAATTGAAATAATAATTATAATAATAATTGAAATGAAATTGGAAATCTAAGTTATGTAATAATAAATAAAATTGCCTTTAATTGCATTTCTCAATATATTTTACAGAAATACAGATGATGAACTTATAACCTTTTCCCTATTGGTGAAGGTTGTGGGAAAAGGTGGGAGGGTGCATAAGAGTTAGGTCCGCATCCCCCACCCTGGTACAACACATTGAAAACTGAATAATAATTTTATTACATATATTCTTGGTTAGATAGGGGTAGAAAAGTTAGGTGTTTTTTAAGAGGGATATTTAGTGTAGGGATAGTTAGCGTAAAGCAGTGAAAGGCCCTCCAACCACCCCAATTAAAGTTCCAGAAGATACGCTTGGGTTAGGATGGAACTGTTTGAGAGAAAGCATTAAAATTAAGGGTTATAATTCTGTGCCCAGGTTTACCAATGAATATATGGTTACTTATGGATAGAATGACTAGTGGTTAATTTCAGGTCAAATGTGTACCAGAATCGGTTATGATAATCAGGAACATGTAAAGGTTTCCTAATCAGCTGCTTCAGATCGTCGAGAGTGCTGATGATTCAGCCTCCTCCTCTTCTAGAGCAATGCGAGATGGTCCCAACCACTCATCGTACTGTACAGTGAACTCCTCAGAATAGAGCGCCTCATCATAATAGTAACGATGATTAATTAATAAGTGATATATTTATACTCGAATGTTTTTAGTAACTTAAAATATCAGATACATGGTACTAAACACTTGATACCTAAAACTATCCGCTATCATCATCCACAATCGGCGGATATTAAAAATAAGTATCCGCATTCGTATCCGTATCTTCAAATAGTGAAAATCGAGCTTTGGTCCACACCTAATATATATATATATATATATATATATATATATATATATATATATATATATATATATATATATATATATATATATATATATATATATATATATATATATATATATATATATATATATATATATATATATATATATATATATATATATATATATATATATATATATTCATGGCTCAATAAGAGGGCTGCTCAACATATGGTTGCTAGAGATTTAGAACATTCTACTATCTAATGATAATATTAATTATTAGTAGTGATAGTGTTTTTAATTAGTGATAGTATTATTATTAAAGCCGTTTTCGTTTTAGCATTTATGCTAAAAAAAATGCTTAAGTTTGCGTTCGTTTTTGTCAAACTGAGAGCAAAATCGTAAAAAAATGCTCACCAAGCGTAAAGAATTTCCCAAATTCTGTGTAATTTAGAATAAAATTCTGTATAAAATAGCAACCTTACAGAATTAAGGAAATTCCTTACAGTTTGATGGGCATTTTTGATTTTTCGATAAGTTTGACAAAAACGAAAGCAAACTTAAGCATTTTTTTAGCACAAATGCAAAAACAAAAACGGCTTTAATTGGTGATAGTAATATTAATTGGTGATAGTGTTATTAATAGTGATAGTGATGATAGTGATAATGATAATATAGTAATAATGATGATAGTGATGTTAATGTTAATAATAGTAATGATAATGATAATGCTAGTGGCAGTGATGGTAATGATAGTAATAATGATATTAGTGATAGTGATGATAACGATAATGGTAATAATGATATTAATAATGATGGTAGTGATAATAATAACAGTGATAATAATAGTGACGGTATTAATGATAATGATATATAATGATATGAATGATATATGTGTGTGTATATTTTTTTTATTTTTTTTATGTATTTTATATTTATTTATATAAAGGCGCCCGATAGCTCAGTGGCAGAGCACTCGCCAAAGCAAAGCGAGGGGTCCCAGGTTCGCAACTGGTCGGGTGGGAGAATGTGAGCTATTCTCTCTTTGGGCTTGGCTCCGTCCTGCTCGGACGTCAAATGAGTACACCTCCTCCTTGATTAGGGCTCTGCCCGTCAGTGATGGTGTTTATCTATATATATATATATATATATATATATATATCTGTAGTAGTGTGTGTGCATATATAATAATAATATATATATATATATACTAATATATATATATATAATATATATATATATAATAATATATATATATATAATATATATAAATACATATATATATACATATATATATATATATATATATATAATAACTCTCATAATATAATAATAATAATAATAATATATATATATATATATATATATATATATATATACTATCTGTGTGTGCGATGCGTGCGTGCGTAAGTGCGTGTTATTAACGTGAATTATATGGTGTTTTTACCACTATTGAATTGGTATATATATATATATATATATATATATATATATATATATATATAAATAATAATATATACATATATATATATATATATATATATATATATGTAATATATATATATATATCTATAATCTATATATATATATATATATATAATATATATATATAATCGCAAGACACATGTGTGATATATCTACTCTCCTATATATATGTATATATATATATATATATATATATATATATATATATATATTCTATTGCATGTACCCAGTTTGTGCAATTTTTTTTATAGTTCTTAAAGATCTTTTTATAACTATTTTAACGTCTATGAAGAACATGAAAATACTTGGATATAACTTGAAACATTGAGACGTTTAACACTTCGGAAAACGATAAACCTTTAAAACACGAAACTTCTAGACCATTAAAGTTTTAAAACGAAGATCATAAAAAGACTTTAAAAATAAACCTTCGATACCTTTAAATATGGAAGATTCATCCCACAAAATATCCACGTTTTTCTCGCTTGTAATCTTAATGCTATCCGTGTTTCTCTCTATGTAGAATTTATATATATATATATATATATATATATATATATATATATATATATATATATATATAATATATATATATATATATATATATATATATATATATATATATATATATATATATATATATATATATATAAAGGGTACTGTAGAAATTATAGGAGAATTAGTTTAATGAGTGTTGTCGGGAAGATATATGCTGGTATTTTAGGTAGAAAGGAAGATGCGCTCGGGTTTGCTGAGGTTGTTGGTGAAAGAATAGATGTTTAGAAGTGATAGAGGATGTATGGATCGTCTTTACAGTGAAGCAAATAATTTAGAAAAGTAAGAGAAGGAGATGAAGAATAAGCCTTTGTATTTGGTTTTATGGATTTACAACGAGCGTATGATAGGATTAATGAGGAGCTCTATGGCAGGTGTTGGAGTGATGACTGAATGGAATGAAATTATGTGGTGATGATCTGAAGGCGTGTGTAGAATAAATGGG
>JABUQX010018110.1:155000-157500 GCA_015478945.1 Trachelipus rathkii
TATATAATATATATATCAAATTAAATCAATATTTCACTTTTTTAAAAAAAAATTTTTTTTTTGAAAAGTGAAATATTAATATTTTTTTTACTTATCCGATCAACATCAAGTTTTCAGGGAGCATATATTGGACGAGATACATCTTTTTTACTTAGATAATTTTTTTGTATACTCAAAAAAAAAAATAATTTCAAATTTTTTTTTTCTTGAAAATTTGTTCCAAGAACAAATCCAAAACTATTGCCTATACAAAAAAATTATCTAAATAAAAAAGACGTATCTCTACTGACTACAAAAGTTCTTGAAAAGTTTATCCTGATCGTCTAACGAGAAAAAAAAACATTATTGCAATTTTTCAATTTTCTAACCAAAAAAAGTAGGTTTTGAATTTCGACTTTTGCTGGGATCTGGGGTTAAAAATCAAAAATAAAATGGGCATTTTGTAGGTAATTGACCGATCTATGTATAGTTTAAGTTTGAAATAATTTCGAAAAAAATTGTAGGAGGCGAATCAAATATGAAAAAACATAGGTTTTCGGAAAATGAAAATACAAAAGAAGTGACTACAGACACATAAAAAAACTCGAAAACGACGTTTCAAGTGGCCTATAAACTTTAGAGGAGTGAATGTTGAACTGCAAGGGGAGGGAGGGTAAATGATCTTTAGATTTTTCACGAAAATTTTAGCAGTAGTTTTATGTTAAAAATAATACACTAGGTAAAAAGTATTGCTTTTTTAAATGATCATGCTATCAGGCACATGGTATATCAGAATGTATGTGTGAGTAACTTAAAATGTGTGTGTGTGTGTGTGTGTGTGTGTGTGTGTGTGGTGTGTGTGTGTGTGTGTGTGTGTGTGCATAAGTCTTTCAAATTCAGGGTTGCTATATTAGCCTTTTATAGAAAGGTCTGGCCTTTTATTTTTACTTTGGTCTTTTTGAAAATTTTGATATTATTTTTGACTTATTCGGAAATATGTTTACTTTATCATACATTCATCTTTAGATAAGATTTTGAATTTTCCAAACACTTTAATTTTTGTACTTTATACTTCAAGATATTATATAATCAAAAATAAATATTATACTTTGAAGCAAATACAAATATTTAGTTGCAAATAGAGAAAGTACGAGGATCAGAAAAGTAAATGCATCTTTTTTTCAACACAAGCTTATATATATATATATATAATATATATATTATATATATATATAATTATATATATAATATATATATATATTATATATATATATATATATATATATATATATATATATTATATATTATATATATATTTCATATATTATATATATATATATATATTATATATATATATATATAGATATCATATATTTATATTATATATATATATATATATTATAAATATAAATATTATATATAGTATATATATATATATTATTATTATATTATATATAATATATATATACTATTATATATATATATAATATATAAATATATATATATATATAGTATTATATATATATAATATATATAATATATAATATATATATATAATGATGGTATTAAACTTTGTTTTAGTAGTTTCCAAGTTTCAATCATCAATTCAGCAACATAGTTGGCACTTGGCAGTATTGTGGCAGTGAATCATGCATTAACTACCATGCAGTGTTTCTTTTAATTTAATTGTTTAATATTTTAAAAATAGTTATTCTGAATATCAATGAGAAAAAGTGTCGTCAATTTAATGCATGTGAATTCTTGAAATACAGATTTATTCCATCACAAAAAAAAAAAAACAATATCCCATGTGTCATTTATGAATGATATTTTCCAATGAAACCATTGAACCAATCATAATTGCAAATTGCTTGGACATTTTTCAAAAATATAATCAGATAAAATTACAAAACTCTCTGAATTTAATCAGAAACATAAAAGAGAAATTTAATAAGCAAGTAGTTTATTTTGAAAAAATTTCCTTAATGATGACCAGAGCTTATTGCTTCTTATAAATTGTCTTTATTAAATAGCTACAGTATAAGTGGTAAACCTCACACTATTAAGAAAATGCTAATTTTACTACTATGAAAGAGATAATCAGGAATAGGACATGACGTAACTCAATCAATTCCTCTGAGTAATAATTCTTACTCAAGAATAATTAATGAGATCACCTCTGACCAGTCTGACGTCGAGCATAACCTTTACGACACCTTAAAAAATACTCACAGTTTGGTATGAAGATTGAAGAATCAACCCATGGTGATAATCAAGCGTCATTATTATTTATTAGATTATTATATTACATTTGTTTGTAATATAATAATCTAATAAATTTTTGGGGACGTGGATGGCCTAGTGGATAGAGCATCCGGTCTGTTTGTTATACACTCAGCAACGGGAGGTCCAACGTTCGAATCCCGCTGACGAAGAGTAAAATCTTCTGTGACTCATTCATATATATGATCTGACTGTTGTCGAAGATGGACAGATTGAAAACAGAGGGGAGAAATAAAAG
>JABUQX010018110.1:162500-182500 GCA_015478945.1 Trachelipus rathkii
GAGTAGAGGAGGGCGGTGGTTATAGCTCAACGTTGGTGCGATAAATGCATAGCCTAAAACCATGCCACTGGAGATTCTTGGAATGCTAGAGCTTGCTTCCGTTGTCAGGCACCAGACCATCACGTTGTGTTCTGCCCTCAACAAGTGAACCAAAACGAAAAAAGGTCTTCGGCAGCAGCCGAATTCATCGTCGACACCCCCAGGGGAAGCAGTCTCGAACAATATGACGACCTTTTATTGTGGGGGCTGGAGGTGGCCCTCCCGTTAGCCAACTTGGCTATTTTATAATGGAACCGGCACACTCATTGTGAGAGCCTTGTTCGACCAATGTTTCCAAAAAACTGGTGTCCAAATCTGCGACACAGAAATTGCAATGTGTACCTGATACCCAGGTGGAGATCGCCATCAACGGGATCAACCGCCCGGGGACGGCGACTTTACACGATTTCGTCATCCTGAGGGTTAAAACAAAGGATGAAACAATCCCCATCACAGCCATTGTGGTGAATAAGTTGCCTTCCGACCTCCGAATTCCTGGCTTAGTCGACGCCTCCAGGATGTTGCGGAAACATCCCATCCCATTGGCGAACCCGTATCCGGACAGCGACACAGTTATCGGGGTGGAATTACTCCTTGGAGCAGACATCATAGGATAATACCTGAAATCATTCGGTCTCGTCTTTGCGTTAACCTCATGAAGATCAACGTGGACGACATGATCTAGGGGCCGTGGCCTTTTTCCTCCCGAGACTCGGCCTCACAAGTAAGTAGTGTCTGCCTTTAGGGCGGAGGTTCGTTTCGCCAACGATTTAAGACCGGAACACAACAAGGAACACCACCCTTCTTCTCCCAGTTGGAATAGAGAGTGATGGACATGCCCGAGGAATCTGAATGATTAACTCAGACTGAATGCTCTCTGACTAACGAGCAACAGCGACCCTCCTCCCTTCAGTTGGAGGATGGAACGATGGTGGATACTTTCGAAGTATTTGAAAGACAACACTCCCTCGCCGGTCGCACATCGACTAACGAAGGGCAGCATCCTTGTCCCCTCCCTCAGGGGGAGATGGGAGAATTCACGCAAGACTTGGATAGCCTCTGGTCTTTGTCTCAGATTGGTATCATGCCCGACGAATAGTTCCCAGAAGCGGAAAGAAAGACACTAAAGTTCTTCGAAGATAATTTGTCATTCGAGGATGGTCGATATGTAGTGTCGTTAATCTAGCGTTTTGGGCACCCACCACTTCCCGACAATAAGGCTCAAGCCAAAGGACGCTTATATAGTGTCTTCAAGAGAAGAGAATGAAGGGAGACCCTGGACTTATGGGAAACTACTTAAAAGTTATAAGTGATCAACTGGAGAGGGGTTTCATCGATGACATGACCCCATACATCCGATCCACCCTGGGCATACTTGCCCCATCATGGGGTCCGGAAGTTTTCCACTACGACACTAAGGCTAATTTTTTATTGTTCTTGAAACAACCCAAGTTGAGGTTTTAACTCCTTTTTCACAAAATGGATATCTGTGACCCCATCGTAACTCACTCTCCACCAAATTAACACAGAATCCTGATGATGACCTCTTTGGCCACGTGATGCGAGTTCTGCTGCTTCCTTAGATGACATAACATACACCCTCTCTTTATGTTTATTAAAACATTCTTCCACTGGTAAAGATTTTTTCATACGTAAAGAGATTTTTTCTGTGGCGACCATGCGCGTACTCGGCCAACAGGCAACCTTAGGTCCTCTCTCTGACGATGCGCGACAAGGAATTCTTCGGTATCTGCATTTCAAGTGACATAATGTTTTGTTTACGAGAGGATTTCGCTCAATTCGTGCCTTTACAGCTTTGACAGCCTTCGATGTCCGAAAATAAAGTGACCTACCAGATCTATGTCTATCTTTCACATCACACCAGTGTCCTCGTATACCTTTATGACACGACACACAAACATACGGTTAATACCTAGCTGTTGCAGACTTGAAAATGGCACTCTTTTCTATGCCATGCTTATATAACATTCTAAGAGCATTACGTGTTAGCACGAATTTGTTTATCGTCCCACCCCATACTTAATATGCAACTGAGAGAAACAGTGTCTAACCCTAAAGTGTGAAGGTTGTATACTTATTGGCACTATAAGTTATCGCCTTAGAGATATACTAATTTCTTACCGGGCTATAGCAACTTTAATATTGGAACAGTATTTTGGGATTATATATAATATATTATATATATATATATATTCTATATATATGTTATAAAGATATATATATATATATTATATATATATAATATATATATGATATATATATATATATATATATATATATATATTATATATATATATATATATATAATAGTAATAGTAATTATTCGGATGTTAAATTTTTTTACATCCGCGGATGCTGGTGCGAATGCGGATGTTGATGTTGATGCTTCACATTTGCGAATGCGGATGTATTCCATTCTTAACTGTCAAGCAAATATATATATATATATATATATATTATATATATATATATATATATATATATATATATATATATATATATATATATATTATATATTATATATATATATATATATATATATAAATTATATATATATATATATATATATACCAAGTAGGCAAGTACTACCAAAAATAGTCACAATATTGGTTACCATATAGCCAGATAAGAAATTATTATATCTAAGGCGACAACTTTTGTGATTTTATGAGCTGGCACATCTTAGTATTTAGGCCTCCCCACCATTAACCTTAAATGGTCGTATTATTTTCCTTGTGAATTCTAAGTTCATTCATTCTTTGGTCCGATTTTGTTTGTCCACAATGAGGCCCTTTGTTAAGATGATGAATTGACAGTTCGGCATTACTATCTCCTCCAACTTCAAAATTATGCCTTAGAAAGTTATTTAGAACTCATTCTTGAATGTATACATATTATGTAACGTGAAAACCTAGATTTTCAGGTAAGGCGCAGGCTTTTTATAAAATCAATTCCATTGAATAATGAAGCTCTCGTGGCATTTTGTCAGCTAAAAATATTCCTTGGGGACATAAAATAGCTTTATAAAAAATATTAAAGGTCCTGAAGCTTTTGTCATTAAATGTGAATGTCTGATTCTCTATATCAAATTTAAAGACCAGTTACATTTATGTCTCGAACCTTCAGCAACAGTAAGAAACATCATTCATCTGTTGAAAATGAAGCAATGGACATAAATGAAACTTTAATAAAATAGTCATATCTAATTTCTATTGTGCCTGACAAAAAGATCTATTATGATATTCATTCTAGACAATCAAGAAATAATAAAAAATGAAGAATGATAAAACTCAATTCTGAATGCTAAAATTTTGCTTCTTTTAAAAATTTAATATGTCATTATTTATTGATATGATAATGAATGCAAATGCGATTGCGCGACCTTACTGTTCATGCATGTAAATCTTAATGACAAAAGAAACGCGTGAAAGCTTGTCAACAAAATATTTCATACATGCTATGTTGCTAGGTCTAAAACATTACCTTTTTTTATTTACAGAAGTTAAAATTGTGTGCTCCAATAGTCGCATATGCTTTGAAATAAATATAAAATCTTATTTTCTTAATGAAAACACTCTTATACATCATGGAATGATAAAAGGTTTCAAAGATCTCTCCATTCTAAAATCGAAAACTTTCTTTTTCATACAACGAGTGAATATTCTAGCTTCCCATTTCCTATACCTTGCAGCAATCTATCGTCTCAAACAGTCATCATATATTTGGATAAAAAAACTTTTACTTTGAGGTATGAGAAAATGAGTTCACTTTAACCATCTTGTAAGTTGTAGGTTTTATTTCAGGTGAAGCAAACTGGGAAGTGATCAAGTAAAACATCACAATGGAAACATTTGTAAACAAACCTATACAACTAATCTTGAAGATAAATCTATATAACATATAAATCAGCATAGGAAATAGTCTTATTCCATTTCTATATTCTATTACATTTTCACTATTAGGTGCTACTACTGAAACACTTAACACATTATCAAGCGTTTCTTAAAATTCAATGTAGTTCAGCCTAACTTGCCTAATCAATGTTGGGTCTGGATTTATGCGTCATTTTGTAAGAAAATGGAGTCGAATTTATTGATCGGAGATGTAGAAAGGAACTAAGCTATCTTAAGGTATATACATGGGATATCCTGTCTTTTCATCTTAAAGACCTACCCGACAACATCTGAACATAAAATTGACATATACAATCATCCTATACAATCACGCCGCACGTCAAGAAAGATATTACCCAAACAAACTTGGATTATTTTTTTGAAACGACCGCCCAAAAGGAAGGATTAGATGAATGAGAACAAGCGAAGCGTGTTGGGACATTCCGTAATCCCCTTACCATCTTCTACTGAGATTAGCAACCGTTCAAATCCATGTCTTTCTCCCCCCGCTAAATACAACTTAATTATCTGCGAGAACATCGCTCTGTTCCACACGAGAGCCAGATCGTTATATATAAACATGATTCTTCATGGAGTGGAAAATATACATAATAAGAGTATTTTATATATTAGCTTAACTGAGATTACCACTAGTTCACTTATTCTCCAAAACCTAAATTAATGTTATTATTTCAACGAAAATATAAAATATACTTACTATTTTAAAAAAAAAATCTGTGTTTTTTTAAAGACAATATGTTGTCTTCGCACCGACAATCGTATGATTAAGGCCGGCGGCGGGGGAGCGGGATGAAGAAAAAAAAAAAAAAAAAAAAAAAAAAAAAAAAAAAAAAAAAAAAAAAAAAAAAAAAAAAAAATAAGAAAAAAAAAAAAAAAAAAAAAAAAAAGGAAAAAAAAAAAAAAAAAAAAAAAAAACGAAGAAACTCGTTACCACAACAAAAAATTCCAATTGATGAAATTTTGATTCATAATTACGATTTATTCGTCGAATATTTTTGATTTTCAAAAACATCAAGGAACTAAAACTATAACGAGAAAATATCTTGTGAAAATTAAGGTGTTTTAATAAAAGCCGAACCAGGAAACTAGCTAATAGTTAAGAGTATATCTTGTAGAATCCAATTTTGATGGATACTGCTGCAGCACACACACACACACACACACACACACACACACACACACACACAAAGACACTCTTAACATCTAACACACCATACATACACACGCACACACACACAACAACCATATATATATATTTATATATTTATAGATATATATATTATTTATAATTATATTCTATATATCATAATATATATATATATATATATATGATATATATATATATATATATAAAAATAAATATAGTATTATATATATAGACTATAATATTAGAATATATATATATATATATATATTATATATATATATATAATATATATATTGATATAATATATATAATATATATATATATATATATATAATATATAATTATATATATATAATTATATACCGTAATTATATATTATATATATATATATATATTAAATAATATATATATATGTATAATATATATATATATTATCTGAAAGGCCTGACTACTTAATATATATATAATATATATGTGATAGCATCATATAGTAGTTTCACTAATTTAAGACTAATAAATTTAAGGTGTCTAATTTTACTATATATCGTCTCAGCTATACCAACTGTGTAATTCACTTTCTACTTTGATGTTTCTCAGTTGCACCACTGTAAAAGAAGTGTCTGACCGAGTGAGCAAAAATGGTATTACCAACATTTAGGAATAAAATGATGATGAACCAAAAACTTATTCAACATAATACCACATAACAATAATAAATAATATATTATGGCGTGTCCCGATCAATAGATGTTTTAATTGATCAATTTCTAAAACGTTTATTTATTTATTAAGTATTTTATGTATTTGGATGTAAATAATTAATTGTACTGTAAATTTTAATGATTTTAAGTTTTTTTTTTGTTTTAATCAAGAATTTTAAAAAAAATGTGTAATGTAACAATAAATATCTCATAAAAAGAAAACAAGGCATAATTATATCCAAATTACACGCGCACTGGTCGTTCGATGAGATCCGAGCGACTGGTGAGTATTTCACAGACAACATGAAAACCAATTTAGTTTTGAGTTACAAAATAATCATTGTTTTTGTGTAAACAAAACGAAAGCGAAAAATACAAGTCAAAATTAATTCCTTTAATAATTATTAAAAACCCAAACATGAGGAGATACAAGTAATAATTTCTTCCACTTTATTATATTTTAAAATAATTTTCTCAAATGTTATTTAAATTATTTAGATGTTTTTTGGCCACCGTAACATATCCAAAGAACTATGATTCGCCAACATACAACAATATAATGATTGCCTGTTTGAACTAATAATCAGTAGAAAAAAATTGAGAAATAAATAAATTATGTTATTTATAATAATAATTGATAATTTTAATAAAAACATTATTAGTTATGCACGCTCCTTAAAATAAAACTACCTATATTATTATAGTGTTTATGTTAGTTTTATACATATATCAACAATATAACTCCTTGTATTTGATCACACTATAGTCATCTATGCATTCAATCAGCATAATTAATAATTATCTAGTTTTAAGCATGTGAAAAAAAATTAGTGAGATTGATAAAATTTGATTGAGATTGCTATGGGATATTTTCATTTAAGGGAAACCCAACAGGCGTGTATCGTTTGAAATGCTAACACTCTATTATGTACAAAAAAAAGCCTTAACCGTAAAAATAAAAAAGGACAACTATATATAAGTAGTACGTAATATTATATAAATAAAAGTATTATTATATGTAAAATATAAAATTAATATATAAAAATATTATACTTAATAAAAATAAATATGGCGTATTATATTAAGAAAGACTACGTTTTGCGTTTCTACAAAAGCTAATATTTATTTGATCAGTATGTCAACGCCGATCAATTCGGTACGGGGAAAAACAATGTTTAAATGTAAATATTATATAGACTCACTATCTTTTTATTATCGTAATATAATCTATGATTACATATTTAAACATGCTTGCAGAAATAAAGGAACATAGAATAACAAGAGTAAAAATAACTTGAGAATATAAATGTTTGCTCTGTTAATGACATACAAGATTACGATAAATAATCTGAATATTAAGACAACCATTAATAGTTAACCTAATAAAATAAAGTAATCTACTAAAAAAATTTAAAAAAAAAAAAAAATGAGATAATTTCTATAAAACAAAATTAAATATAAATTATAAAAGTGATACATATCTAATATATAAAAAAAAACAATATTAATATATATATTATATATATACGTTATTTAAAATAATTTAAATTTGTATAGGAAGACACTCTTATAAGTTACTCTTTTTATCTTATATATAGTCGTATTCCTTACAATAATGAGGAATATAATGAATTATATATTCATTGTAATTAATATTAGAAAAATAGGTTATTCTCTCGTTGAAAGAAGGAATAAAGATTAGCAGCTTGTTTGTTCTCATGTGAGTGTATATAAAACACCTAACTCATAAATAGAAGATAAAGATAAATTTTATAATAAACGATTATCTTCCACATAAAACAACATAAATTCATTCTTATGACTCATTAAGAATATTACTTTTTATAAATGCTGCTGTTTGAGTAGTATTGTACAGATATGGATACGCCTCTCATCATATATAATATATATATATATTAATAATATTAATATATATATATATATATACATTATATATATATATAATATATATATATATTATTTATATATTAATAATATATATATAATATTAATATTAATATATATATATATATTATATTTATATAATATATATATATATATATTATATATATTAATATATAAAATATATATATATATATATATATATATATATATTAATATATATACATAAATAAATGTATATATATTAATATATTATATATATATAATTATTAATTTAATATAATATATATAGATATATATATTAATATAATATATTTAGTATATTTATATATATATTAATATAATATATATAGTAACTATATAATAATAAATATATATAATATATATTAATAATAATAATTATAATTATATATAATTATATATAATAATTATATTATAATATAATTAATTGTTTATGGTTATTTAGAAAGTATCTATAGTAGGCAGTAGTCCTATATTATGTCCTATGGCAGTGGAACAGATAATTATGGTGCTCAGTGTAGAAACTAAGTAATAAATTGATGCAAGTATCTATATAAGTAATATAATAATATTATAATATATTATAATATTATTAATATATATTAATATATATTATTATATTAATATATATATATATATATATATTAATATATGAATTAATATATAATATATTAATATATATTTATTATAATATTAAAAATATATATACATTAAATTATCAATATAATATATATTTATATATATATATATATATATATATATATTAATATATATAATATAATCGTAATGTGTGTGTGTGTGTGTGGTGTGTATGTGTGTTAGTGTGCCTATTACCCGATATAGTAGGGCAAATGCGGAAGACCTACCAATATTCCACCAGAGTTAAGGGAAGTTTGGATAGTCGCGATCAAAATTTTAAAGGTAGCTGTAACATTGTATAGCGGAGATATATATATAATATATATATATATATATAGTGTTATGTATATACTAATGTCTAATACAAAGCTGAAATAGTAAGTAAAAGTTCTTCGAAAGTCGCTAAAGAAATTTAAATATTAAAAATAAAAGTATAATAAGTACAAGATCCAGTTATATACTATACTATAATATGTTATATGATATATATTATGAACAATTGTATATCAATAAGTAGCCCTAGCTTTCATCCTACTAAATCTGTATGAGTCTCTAATAGAATTCGAGAACATGATATCGCGTAAATCTATTCACGCGTTCGGCGAGAGATTTATAATAGTTCCTTTTAGATTAAAGCCAAATCCTAAGTTTTTCTTCTTCTTTTTTAAGGCGTAAATTTAGGCAGTAAATCGTTGGGATTCATAATCTCTCATACAGAAAAAATCGTACACCATTATAATAAATAATCAATTTAATAATTAAATTTAATATATACTAATATATACTACAGAATAGGTACTATCTAGTATCTATAACTATTTCTATAGCAAATATAATATATATATAATATTATATATTTATGTTATTATTATCATATATATTATAGTGAGTCATATACTATAATAATAAATATACCTTTACATATATATACCTAATATATATATATTCAGACCATGCGAGAGAGCTTTGCACCGTTGACTAATATAGACGTTGTGGAAGTTATTGTTTTTATTCTTTGTATGAGACCTCCGTGGTGAGGAGTTAAGCTATATACACAGAAGAGGAATTCTCGAAAAGCTTGAAAAATATAGTTTGACTTGAGTTATTCTGTTGTATAACTGTGGGTGACGTGTATAGTTATTATTGCTATTAACCTATGGGTGGACTTTTAGTGTGACATTCTGTAGACCTGTAGGGTTGACTTTTGATTGGGGATTCTGTATAAGGCCCTGTGGCTTTACTTGGCTTGGTATTACTGCTATAACCTGGGTAAACTGATGAATTGATATTCATGATATAACCCTGTGAGTTCTAATCGTGAGAATTTTCGGCCTTTCTGTATAAGCCTGTGGTAACTTTTTGATTGGATATTCTGTAGAAAACCTGTGGATGATTTTGGATTGATATTTTGCATAATCTGTTTGTGACTTTGAATTGGTATTCCGTATAACTTGGGGGTGACTTTTGATGGGTATTCTGTATAACATATGGGTTATTTTGGATTGGTATTCTGTATAAGCTCATGGTCGTTTTTGGATATAATTATATCTGCTATAACCTGTGCCGTGGAACTTTTGGACTATATTCTGTATAACCTGATGGGTTACTTTTGGCCTCTGTATTCTGTGTATAACCTATGGGTGACTATGGATTGGCAGTCTGTATAACCTGTGAGCGACTTTGGATTGATATTCTGTATAACCTGTGAGTTACTTTGGATTGGGATTCTGTATAACCTGTGGGCGACTTTTGATTGGCATTCTGTATAACCTGTGAGTGACTTTTGATTGAAATTATGTATAACCTGTGGGTGATTTTATTTGTGTTCTGTATAACCTGTGGGTGATTTTATTGGGATTCTGCATAACCTTTGGGTGACTTTGGATTGATATTCCGTATAGCCTGTTGGTAAATTTGGATTAGTATTCTGTATAACCTGTGGGTGACTTTGGATTGGTATTCCGTATAACCTGTGGGTGACTTTGGATAATCTGTGTGTGTGACTCTTGAGAAGATTTTACACACTCATTTTCAATCTAGATTAGTTCTTTTGGAAAAATCTGTTCATCTCATATGCCAATTTTATTTAATGTAATACAAGTTTACATAGGAGCAGTATACCCGTGTAATCTCTCCTATCCGTGAAAAGTTTAAAAACAAATATTTTGAAGAGTATATTCACTCTATATATTTTTAATGAAAAAAATATTTCAAAACTTATACATAGAGAGTAGAAAATTTTATATCGAATTTTGTCATATTCCTATTTTGACTTCAATTTTTACCCTTATATTGGAATAATATAAAAATACATTTTATTTTGACAACTTTATATTACATATAGAGCAAAAGCAAAATTACAAAAATTATTGATGAAATTGGAAATTTGAAGAATGACTTTATTTTGTTAACAGCAATTATGAGATGAAGCAAAGATTCGTTAAACATATCACTTGGATGCTTAGCAAACACATGCGGACTATGTATTGTATGATATAATGAACGGCTATGACACTACTGGTATAACTTTTTTAAAATGTGCGATAAACCAACGATGTCGACCAAAGACAAACATGACAGAATTTTCATCTGCTGAATTTTAAAGAAATTTTTTTTTCCAGCGAAAAAAGCTTCCCACTATTTGAAATACAGATGAGTCATTAGCGCCCGAGACAAGATTTATGGCAATATAATAGTTTTTCTATGATTCCCACAATTTGCACAAACAAATGTATATTTACCATCTCCCAGGTAGGGTTTTCGCCCTGTCAGTTGCGACCAGCATCTTCCTCTCGCCCGAAACCCTTTGACCCTAGAGAAAAAACCCTGCAGAAAACTTATTTCTCGGCTCGGAGTTTCTAGGATGCTACTCCTTTGAGTTTATACACTCAGGTTAGGAGATTTGACACCCTTTCAATGGAGCTAGCTCTTCTTCCGTGTGAGGCCTCGAAACTCGTTCTCCCAGAGCCCTCCAGAAAATCGTTTTTCTAGGCGACAGACCATAAGCATTCCCAACGACTGCGTCCTATAGAGTAATAGCAAGCAGAAAAGTAAAGGCCGCGTTGTCTAACCGCCTGTCGGCCCATATACTACTTCATTATTATAGATTAAAATTGAAGCTTAGAGGGTTCCCTTGCCTTAATAGCCCAACGCGCGAAAGGTCTCTCTTCATATGATCGATGTGTCGCTTTATCCAAACTCATCTGGCCAGAATAATTTAGTGCAATTTGTGTATTAAATATTACAATCAAGTTCAATTTTCTTGTAAAAATACAATCAATGCCAAAGTAGCAAAAACTCTGCGATCAATATCCTGTACGCTCCTCCATTTCATATTTCAGCAAACTTATATGATAATTTTGATATATTCTTTATGTTTAAAATATGTCAAAGAACTCTTGACGCAACAAATTTTCACAAGCGTGCCTCCATAAATTGCCAAAAAATCTCCTATTCTTACTCACTCTTCTATAAAATTTACAAACGTGTTCTCTAAATTAGTAAAATTCTTTGCTAACAATAAATCTGGCCCATGAGTCCTCGATTCCAAAAGCACCTTCTGCATCAACATGCTGAAAAGCCTCTCTATAGACGTCTATTTAGAAGTTCTTGCAGCCTTCAGTCTTCAGTTTCTTCTCCGTTGTTCTTCAGTTTCTTCTCTTTTATTTCTCCCTCTGTTTTCAAATGCTGTCCATCTTCGGAACACAGTACCGTCAATATCCCCTATATTGATGATATGGAGTCACAGAGATTATTACTCATACATACACAGATTCGAACGTCTCCCGCTGTTGCTTGAGTTCAACAACCGGAGAACAATGCTCTAAACCCCACTTAGGCCACTCCACGTTACCCCAAAAAAATTTATCCCTAGATTATTATATTACAAAACCAATATAAAATCAATAGAATAATAATGACGCATTGATTATCCACCAGGGTTAGATTCTATACAATCTTCCTACCTAAACGTAGAAGTCTTTTTTTAACGCTCTCTCCTCATGCTCGACGTTCAGGACTTGGTCAGAGTGATCTCATATTAAGTTATTCTTGAGTAAGAATTTGTGAATACTCAGAGGAACCTTGATGAGTTTCAACGATCTCCATAGTATCCTATTCCTGATTATACTCCTTTCATAGTAGTCATATATACTTAGAGCATTCCTACTCAACTAAGTGTGAGGTTTACCACTTATTACTGAATAGCTATTTAATAAGACAATTTATAAGAGCAATAAGCTCTGGTCATCATTAAAGGAAATTTTTCAAAAGAAAACTACCGATTGCTCTAACAATTTGCTCTATTAATGTTTCTGCTCTAAATTCAGAAGAGTTATTGCTAATTTTAATGTCTGATATATTAGTTTGTAACAAACATGTAACCCACAAGTGGCATTTTGCAATTATGGATTGGTTCAATGTTTCGAGTTGAGCGTACCGGTAACAAATATCATCATAAATGCACATGCGTGATAGTGTTTTTTTTGTTTATCTGTGATGGAATAAATCTGTCTATATTCAAGAACCATTCACATGCCATTACCATATCTCGACGACACTTATGTACTTCATTGATATTCAGAGATAGAGCTCCATTTAAGAATATTTCAAAACACATTAATACACTCACACAAACACTGCATGGAGTTAATGACTAGGTATCTCGATACTGCCGACAATACTGTCACGTGACACAAACTATGCGTCTGTCACTTGAACTATGATGATATGAAATTGGAAAGACGTACTAAAAACCAAGCTTTCGATTATTCACCAGATCATCATCTAATTATATATAGTGTACTGTTCAACCTATAAGCTATATAATATATACTCTATATATCACTATCAGTATATATGACGAGTATAACCAGTAGACAATCTTACCTAATACATATATGTTTAGACGTATCTAACAAACCTATACATTACTAAAGTTAGAATATGAGTAATCCGTACTAACTGCTAAAATATATTGTATATAAATGTATATAATAATATTATATACGTCTTACAACATATATATACTACTACTAATTATTAACCATAGTATATATAGTATAATATATATAGAGACCGTTCAAACACTATACTTACTATATAAAATATTATTAGTATACTATATGTTATACATCTCAAAAACTTACTCTAATTATTATTTATACTACTAAAGTATATACACTAATAGTTAAATACCTCAGTACAAAATATCCTATACATAGTAGCGTCAAAACACAAATATATACTTAACATATAATTCATATATATATAATTATACACCAATGAGATTCTATATATATATATACCGGTTTCTTTACAACTACCATATTATAATATTGAAGGATTTTACAGAAACTACTCATATCATTATCAGACTAGTGTGTTGAGAATAAAAAACACGGTCGACATTACATTTATTAACACCTCCCTCCTCTCTCCTCCCACTAAATATTTGGTTAATTACTTCAAAGTAATAGAATACGTTCATTTTGCACTATATATATCCCTATCACTTGATTCAAGCTATTAAAGCATAACAGGATAAACTTTACACGTGTCGAGTCTGGAAAAATTCAACATTCTACTCAGAATGAATGTATTGATAAATGTAAACATATTATCCTAGGATAAGTACAAAAATACATGTACTTCCAAATATCTCTCACAATAACGACCCAAAGTATAAATAAACACACGACACTTTCATAATAAAAGCCGAGACCGTTATAGCAACCGTCTGACTTACGATACCTTTATCCACACACCACTACACGAGCGACTCACAAACACAGCCACACACACACACACACACCACACACACCACACGACACATTCTCTAAGTTACTCAACACATACATTCTGACCCAACTTCTATACCATTGTGCCATTCATAGCCTCATCATTTAAAAAGAGGCAATACTTTTTACCTAGTGTATTATTTTAAACATAAAACTACTGCTAAAATTGGCGTGAAAATCTAGAAGATCAGTTGACAGACCCTCCCTCTCCCAATCTGCAGTTCAACATCACTCCTCTAAAGTTAGTAGGCCACTTGAAACGTCGTTTCGAGGTTTTTTTATGTGTTCTGTAGCTCACTTCTTTGTAGTTAATTTTCAATTTTCTCGAAAACCTATGGTTATCATATTGATCGCCTCCTAACAAATTGTTATTTGGCGAATTATTTGCTATAACTAATGAAAACGAGAAGTATAACATAGATCGGTCGAATTATCAGGCCTTTTACAAATAGGATGCACCAATTTTATGTTTTGATTTTTCACTAGCACCCGTATATCTCCAGCAAAAGTGCGGAAATTCAAAGAACACTTTTTTTTTTGGTTAGGAGGAAACTGCGAGAGAGAGATATTGCTACTTAATGATTTGCTTTTCTCGTTAGCTAACGATCAGAGAGAAATACTTTCAAGTAACGTTTTTCTTCTAGTCATGTATGAGATACAGTCTGTATTGTCCTTTAGATAGTATTTTTTATATGGCAATAGGTTTTGGAGATTTGTTCTGGATAACAAATTTTCGATATAAAGTAAAAAAAACAAATTTGAAAATATATTTTTTTTTAAATTTTACATAAACCATTACTGCCTTAAATTTTTGTATCTCGTCCAATATATGCCTCCTTGAAATACTTTGATGGTTGATCTGGATAAGTAAAAATATATTAAGGTATTCACTTTTCAAAAAAAAAATTTTTTTTTTATCAAAACGAACTATTTTAATTGATTTGATTTATAAATAAGTTTGTTGACATTTCTATATATTATATTTATACATGTAACTTGAAATAATAATAGAAGAATTATCACTATTACCAAATTGCCCAGTACAAGATTGTAATTAAGAATCTAGAACCAGAATTATACCTTGTGAGCTCGAAATAGTGATATATATACATAGATAGTGATGAAATACTACTATTATCTTTATTAGATATTAGTATATATATATTACTGCCAAGGAACTTCGTCTCACCTAGGCAGTGATCATTCCATGGGAAATCAAAGAAAATAAAACAGAAAGTTTTATCATTTAGCTGCCTAAGCTTCCAATAAACGTTGCTTCTCTGAAAGCGGGCCGTTCCCTCGAGAATTAAAGAGACAGAAACCGATACAGAGATTATTAAGATGGTTGGAGGATACCATTAAAGGAAGAGTTTAATAAGTGTAACGAGGACGCGTTGGAGGTTAGAAAGATTTTAGTAAGTTTGGTTTCATCCCAGAAGATCAGAGTATACAGAATATATGAGGCACGCCGTGCACCAACTTATTCAAAGTGATTGCTGGAGCAGAAATGTCAAGTTGAGGTTCACCAGCTTCCATCTTGAGAATAGGAGGAACAATGCTAATGAACAAAAAGGATGATTTCGAAAAATAGATTCGAGAGAATGTGTTCCATTTTTAATTTTTGAGTTCATGTAGTTTAGAATTAGCCAAAAGAATTAGTTGAGACAATAGACATAAAATAATAATTTAGTTTGTAGATTGATAAGCAGCCTAAACATATAATGTAGAATTTTCAGAAAAAACTGACTGAATATTTGAATGAACTATAGACGAGAAAGATGATGAAAATGGAGTTTGTGACGGAGCTCTCCTGCATTACGGTGTATTTAACACTAAGAAAGAGACGCAGCGTCTACAAGAAGGAAGAGAGGTGCGTAGTTCGACAAGAGAGTGTGAAATTAGAAATACGAGCGAGTTGAAATTGCCTTATAAGATAAATTTACTAAGAAAAGAGGACATGAGCAAAAGGGCAGGGCTCAAATGCTCCTGCGGGTGGCTCATATCATCTATTATTCATCAGGAGGTCGCCATGTCTTACCACGCACACAAAAATTTCCAAAAAAAAAAATTTTTCTAATAGTTTAGTAAATATTTTATTTTTAGTTTAAAAATTAAATATCTATATTATTTATTTATATATATAATTTATTATATATAAATATTTTATAATATATTCTATTATATATATTATATATAAGTATATATATGTATCCATTACATATATATATATTATAATATATATATATATATAATAATATATATATATATAATAATATAATATATATAATAATAATATAATAGATATATATAATATATATATATTAAAATAGGAAGAAGTTTCAAGTTGATATTGTCGTAGTGTTGCCTGTGATTCGCAATATACTAATCAAGTTTATGTATATTAATTTCTACATGTGTCAGCCGATACCGTGAATAGATAAATCTGATAATCTTCCTTCAGTGGAGAGGTATTTATATATTTCATTCATAGAGTGACATGAATAAAAGGCGCTTCGAATATTACATCTAATCACATTCTTGTCAAATATTCACATCTGATATGTCGGTAGCACGGTAATATAGGATTAAGTTTAATTTATAGAGAGAGTTTTCTCTTTAAAACTTTATTTATATATATTATATATTAGTTTAATTTTATTTATTTCATAGTACGTGTCTTTCCAAAAGTTTACATGGTCCAAACTATTGATTTCATTGGCAAACTTATAATTCTAAATAATAGTAACCTATGCGATATTATCTCATATGTCGTTTTTCTTTTATTCAAAGACACTAAATCTCGTAAGCAATCTCTTATTTACTATTCAATATATATAAAAGTATAGAGTAGCTTCTCAATAAAGAAAGAATAATAGAAGATTGAGAGTCTTTAAAACGCTACACGCTGTATTTCAAGCTATTGTCACGTCTACTTCCTTCCAAATTTATATACGAGTCACTCTGAAAGAGCCAGAGTATAAGTGCACGTTCAATGAATTAAAAATAAACAAATTTTGCAAGGCAGATATTCACACGCACACACACACACGACACACACACACACACCCACACACTCACTACACACACACAACCACACAACACGTATATATATATATAAATTTATTTATTATATTATATATATATATATATAGATATATATATATATATAATATATATATATAATATATATATAACAATATTAATTATATTATTAGGTGATGTGTGTGTTTAAGATAAGAATAGATAATGTTCTCAATGCGATAACCGGTCTCCTTCGAACTTGGACCTATCAAACAGTTTACTCATTTAGCAGTTAATCTGCTCACAAGAGGAGCTCATAGGCAATAATATTATATATATATATATATATATATATAATATAATAATATAATATATATATATATATATATATATATATATATATATATATATAATATAAATATATTAAAAAAAAAAATATATTTTTTTTTTTAATATTTACATATATTAATATTATTATAATAATATTATATATATATATATATATTTATATATATATATATATATATATATAATATATATATATATATATATATAATATATATATATATATATATATATATATATATATAAGATCTTAGAACAAAAAACATATTTTTTCTTTCAAGGTTCACCGATAATAATTTATAAAGTTAAAAAGATTTCCTGAATAGCAAAAATATCGATTTTAAATATCGAAAGTGTCATTATCGATATTTTTGAAAATTATAAGAACACGATTTTCGTCAAAGGATTATTTTTAAATTATATACAATCGTACATAAATAATCAGTTTAGAATTTGCTTTTCGCTAACAAAGGTAGAATAAAATTCTACGTTTTCATAATAATATTTAAAACGTATGAAAAATTGCTATTATTAAAAAATAATAGTGGTAATAAAAGTATATGTAATATTCGTAATGTAATATGTTAAGGTTTATATAATATATATATATATATATATATATATAATATAATAATATATAATATATATATACTATATATATATTATATTATAATATATATATATATATAATATATAATAATATACAGGTTTGTGTCCCAAAAGTCACCATGTAATTGGTGGAAGAGGAGACATTTTATGAAATTATTTGATATGATATTTACACTCCTATTCTTTATTATTTAATGTTGTGTCATAATATATGAACAATTTAGCTGAAATATTTCTTTACACAATTCTCATCGTGTATTATTTTCTTTAAAGACCTTTACCATTATGAAAAATTTTGAAGGACATCTTCATCTAGTTATATTTAAAGGGAAAAAAAAGGGAAAAAAAGCAACAATAAGGGATTCGTTACTGAAAAATGGGTTTCAAAAGGAACGAAAGTTGGATTATAGAAAGAATCTGGGATGGTGTTTTCGAAACACCCTGTTCCAACAATGAATTTGGGTCATGTGAATTAATGATAATTATTAAACAATTATTTTTCAATTTGGGATTTATCCCAAATGGTGATTATTCCTAAAAACAATCATTCTCAGAATTTTGCTAACTATATTGCATTCGAAGTATTGTCAACTACCTGAATTTGCTCCCAAATAAATATAAGGAAATATGATCAAAGGCCAGTTGCACCAAGTTATCATTCGAACAGCTGCATTTTTCATGTTGAGATGATTACATATTGAAATGGAAAGAATAAATCATGGCTGAGGCATCATTATGTATATGTAGATGAGACTAAAGCAGAATTCTTTGAAACACCATTATTAATATATAAAATTGGATAGATGTCAGATGTCGTCAACAACAGATGTTCTAATAAAAATATATGAAAGGTTATCTTAAATGAGATTACAGAGAGAGAGAGAGAGAGAGAGAGAGAGGAGAGAGAGAGAGAGAGGAGGAGAGCAGAGAGAGAGAGAGAGGAGGAGAGAGACGAGACCGGTACGAGGAGAGAAAGAGAGAAGAGAGAGAGAGAGAAAGAGAGGAGAAACATGAAAAAAATGTTTTGGGTACACTATAAATAGCGTTCTGTATGCACAGCACAACAGCAAAAATTTTACCAAATACCGAAATCTAGAAGGGGAGAAGTGACAAAAACTGGAAAGATCCACGGGACAGCGTGGCTAACAAAGCTGTACTCAATTTACTCATGATTGGATTGAGATGAGACAAGATATAAATTGATTTGTTTCCCTTTAGTGGGTATGAATAAGCTATCTAAGCTTATAAAATGGTATATATATATAATAATATATTATATATAATTTCTTTATTTTTTCCTTTAATATTAACAATTTTTTAAACATAATATAAAATATATATATATATAAAATATTTTTTAATTTATATTTTATTTTATATATATATTATATATTATATATATATAATTATATAATATATATATATTATATATATAAACATGGTATATATATATATATATATATATATATATATATAACCTTTATTCTTGTGTCTGAATGTTTTTTTTCTTGTTTTTTTTTTTAGGTTATCTTGGTTCCCAGATTATAGATATCATTAATTGAAATCGAAAATTAAAGTAATAATTTTAAATTACTAAAAGAATTTCCATGCTGCATTTTGGCGTCTACCCATTTTATTAACAACTTACAAATAGTTACATCAAACCTAACCTAACCTAACCTAACGTAACCTAATCTAACCTAACCTAACCATACCATCAAATGATTTCTTTTTATAGGAGCTTAAAAATACTCTTTGTTCAAAAGTTACTTTGTATATTCACTCTAACCACTTTTATTGATGAGTCTGATGATGGTTTGACAAGCCGACCAACATCAAACTT
>JABUQX010018110.1:185000-190005 GCA_015478945.1 Trachelipus rathkii
AATATTTACGACTAAACAAAATTTATAAAAAAAATAATGAAACGATTATATCAACAATAATAACAATAAAGTCCTAAGTAATGATCATTCAATAATAATAATAAGTAATAATAATAATAGTCTAAGAAATGATCATTAAATAATAATAATAATAATAGATAATAATAATAATAATAATAATAATAATAATAATAATAATATTAATAATAATAATAATAATAATAGGTGGTTTTGAAAGACTTAAAATGACTTATGTATGTGACTAAAGGTTACCTTATTACAGCTTCAAGAGTATACTAAGAATGAAGAAAAATCCCTATATTTATCTTTCGAACAAGGCTGTCCTCTGAGCTCTAATCAAGGATGGGTGATGTGTGTTGTTTGAGAAAAACAAAATATAGATATGTTTTCAGCGAATAGTTAAATAGTGTATATCTTGCTATCCTGAAGTTGTGGCTTACATGGATAAATAATTGTCAACATTATCCTGATAAGTAAGATAATCTTATGGGATTTTTCGTTTTGAAGACTGTCTTGTCTCATATATGTTTTAGGCTGGTATTTATCAAATGTGGGTATTTGCGAAACAAAGGTTGTTTGTCAGGCAAATGAAAGAAATTAAAGATTGCGATTAATGAAATGTATTTCACATGAAGGAAGAGAGAGTGAGGGGGGTCGTAGTAAAGTTTTTAAACAGATAATCGATTTTATCTGTATCACATATAGTGATGCAGGTAACATCCGCATCCGCATCCGCATCCGCGGAGCATCCGCACTATTATTAAAGATCGCATCCGCATCCGCCATCCCGCGCTTTGCCCTGCGGGATGTTTTGCGCGGATGTTATTGTCGAGATTGATAAAGAATTTTTATAATAAAAATTACTTAAGATGAATCTGAAAAAGAAAATGAAAATGTAAATGAGTTGAAGGCAATTCAAACACGGCTTGATATTCCATATCTTATATATTATGACAAAGACGTTCCAAACTGCGCCTGGTAGATACCTTCATATGATGAAAGAAGTATTGTTCAAAGAACGTTCTCTGCTTCGTACGCCAGTTCGATTCAAAGTTAACATCTTATTTAATTTGGGGAAAATGACATTCATATCACACTATTGCATTAAGCTATTGAAACCATTTGAAGAAACACCAAAAAAATCAGCGCCTTACAGCTTCTGTTCTCTTATTGTATACCATTAATCTCAACGCTAGGAAGCATTTTGAACCATCCTTCAAATAAAATTGATGACGGTTTAAAAAAGATGAAAGATGTAATTAAACACTAGAGGTAGAAAAACGCTTTGGTTCTGTGGAATTAATGACCTTCATACTATTTGCCAACATTAACTTAAGATTTCCGTTAGTAAAGCAAGTGTTTTTTTGTAAGATATTTAGACAAGTTAATCGTTACTTTGCTGTTGCCAGTTTGAAAAAACTTCAATCCGAACAGTCTCTTAATTAGTCGCCACCCATTTAAAAGGAAAAAAACAAATCTACAGAAACCAACACCTCTCTACAAGTAAATCACATTAACAGATTGCCTGAAGAATTTCTACAGCTCCAGTAGTGTGAGAAACACATGCATTACCAAAAGATTTGTAGTGCAACATGATTGAAAACTATCCACCAAAAAAAAACGATTAGATTCAAATGAAGATCCAATCAGTTGGTGGAAAGTTAAGCAAAATGTTTTTTGACCCACGCTTGAGTAAACTTGCAAGGGAAACTTCAATCCGAACAATCTATTAATTAGCCATCCATTTAAAGGAAAAAATGAAATATACAGAACCAACACTTCTACAAGTAAATCAATAACCAGATTCAACTGGAAGGAATTTCTTACAGTCCCAGTAGTTGATGAAGAAACCACACGCAGTTATCAAAGATACAGTGAAATGATTGAAAACTATCACCAAGAAAAAATACTAGATACAAATCAAATGGCGATCCTATCAGTTGGTGGAGTGTTTATTAAGCAAAATGCCAAATGTTTACCCCCGCTTAATAAACTTGCAAGGAAATACCTGGCCTGTCCTCCAACTAGCGTTCCAAGTGAGAGAGTAATTTAGCCAATGCTGGCTAAATATATGATGAAAAGAGAAACAGGGACTCTCAGCAAGAAAAGGGCGAGAAAGGCAGAAAAAGTGACTTGTCTCCAAGCACACCTTCCATATTGAATTTCAATAAAATGGGCAAAAGTGTATAATCCTGTAAGTCATCTTCATTAGGTCGGAGGTTTAGGGGAAGGGTTGATGCGGGTCCATTTGAGTTGGGTCCTCATCCCGCACCCTGGTACAATTATTTAATAGATTGTGGCTTAAAACTCGATATATATATATATATATATATATTATAATATATATATATATATATATTATATATATAATTATATATATATTATATATTATATATATATATATATTATATATATATAATATATATATATTATATTATATATATTATAGATATATATATATATTATTATAATACAGGGTGTTTACGACAATAGGGGGACAAATTTGGAGGATATTATCTTTGTACCCATTACAAGTGTTTGTCTTAAAGTAAAGTTACCTGTTATAAGTATCCCTCATTTAGTAGGGTTAATGAGTTAGGGAAGGTGCCAACAGATGTATGATGTGAATATGGTGTTTATGTTCTGTAGATGTGGTTATTTTATTATTATTATTATTATTATTATTATTATTATTATTATTATTTTATTATTTATTATTATTATTATTATTATTATTATTATATTATTATTATATTATTATTATTATTATTATTAATTATTATTATTATTATTATTATTATTATTATTATTATTATTATTATTATTATATTATTATTTTATTATTATTATTATTATTATTATTGTGTCTTTATTATTATTATTGATTATTATTATTATTATTAGTGTCTATTATTATGTATTATATATTATTATTTATTATTATTATTATTATTATTTTATTATTATCTATTATATTATTTTATATTATTATTTTATTTTTATTATTATATATGATTATTATATATTAAATATTATTATTATTTATATCTTTATATTATTATTACATATTATTATTAATTATTTTATTATTTATTATTATTATTATTATATATTATTATTATTATTTATTATTTTTATTATATTATTATTATTATTCATTAATTATTTTATTATTATTATTTTATTATTATTATTTTATTATTATTATTATTATATATTATTATTATTATTATTACCGTGATTTGTTATTATTCTTATTATACTTCTTTGTTATTATTATTCCTGTTAATATTCGTATTATTACTATCATACTAATATTACTTATCAAATAATTATTGTTATAAAGGATGATATTTGTTATTAATAAATATTAGAGAGTATTACTGTGCTTCGCATTATTATTTGTATTATTAGTGTTATTGCCTTATATCCGTTTGCGGATTAAATATTGCTCGAAAACTATGAACAATAATCCTAGTATTATTCATCCTATCTCTATTATAAGGTGGTACCTATCAGCAACCTATGCAGTGGTCCAATATTAGAGACAGCAATACCCTGTTCTATTGGTTACTACTTTACGTTGCAGAGTTTCCGTATCCAACTCGTCACATCTACGGAACATAAACACCAATATTCACATAATACCCCTTGCCACCTTTCTAACTCATTTACTTACTAAATGAAGAACTTTACATGTAACTCTTTATTTAAGACAAAACGCTTGAAATGGTACAAAGATAAAATATCCTCCAAATTTGTCCCCTTATTTCGTAAACACACTTTATATATTATAATATATAATATTTATATATATTATATATATATATATAATATGATATATATATATATAATATATATATATATATATATATAATATACCATATATTACTAAACATCCGCATCCGCATCCGCATCCGCATCCGCATCGCGGATGTTGAACATCCTCATCCGCATCCGCGGATGCGAAAAAATGACATTCTGCAGCATCACTAAATCACATATAATGATTTTTGTAGATGACAAAAATTGATACTATATATGACTATATTTGTGATGGCTATTATAGGAAACTTGTGTTGGCGTATAGAAGAATTTTAAAAGTTAGGGCTGTGGTATATGCAACTTCGGAACTCTAGGAAGTTCTTGTATTGGATAAAGAGAAGGAGATTGTTGTGTTCAGTTTGGTGGTTTTTTGAAAAATTGCGAAATAGTGACGGTGGGTATGTTCATGTTTAGTGTTTGGGTTGCAGTGGGAAATTTATTCTTTAATATGTAAATGAAAATACAGAGAATGGAGACAGTGATAATCAAGGATACTCCCGAAATGGTTAAGTGTTCCGGGTGCCAAGAATGTTGCGTTTGGAAAGTTTTATTCAATGTATCTAATCGTTTGTCCTAGTGGACATTTATTGGATGTAGTTGTATACTAGGGGGATAGGATTGATGTTCCGGAGTGAAATTGGGAAATTTCGGGAATTCAGTGTAGTTAGTAGATAGCCAATTGGAATGAATTTGTATGCGAGAGAGGTGTAAATAACTGTAAGCGTCTGAAATTTAAATTTTACCAACCGCTGCTTGGAATTCGGAATTTGAAACCCACTTATCGTGGTGCCACAACTCGCAAATAGAAGATCGGTACTGTCACAGCAACAACCCCCCCTACTCCCTGTTTTATTATCGCAATTACTGAAGGCTGCGCGGGTCACCACCTGCACGTCGTCCATCGGCTTAGGACTGTTATTATTTTTATTGTTGTTTTTTTTTTACTCAAACTGGTGAGGTCGGTATTATGACTGTAAATATTTGCTACAAGTGAGACTTATAAGATATATAACAGATATATATATAATATATATATATATATATATTATAATATATATATATATATATATAACTATATATATATATATTATTATATACTAATATATATATATATATATATAATATATATACATAATATATATATATATATAATCTCTTC
>JABUQX010018111.1:0-20000 GCA_015478945.1 Trachelipus rathkii
TATCACTGGACACACACACACTTAGCTTTCTCAAACACATAGAAACATTAACTATCGAGCAAACAGAAAATTACATCATCCTAGAACCAGTAGCTGGCACTGATCATCCCAATAAGCAGAATCCATCACTATATGCAAACAATTCAGTCTCCCATCACTGACACTACGCTTAACCAATTATACATCTTGCATTAATCTGCTATCATAGGGTAAAACGGACCTTGAAGAGAAATACCAGAAGCACTTAAGAGATTTATAACAGGATGAATGTATGCTAACAACACCTCAATAACACTTACATGATGAAACAGAAAGACACTACAAAGTATACAAACAGCTAAAGATGGATGGCATGCTAATAAGTTGCTAAAACCACAGTCACCACAGCTACCACTGTCACACTTGCACTCTAACCCCACTAATCACAGACTAAAACAAAAACCTCCATCCCTAACCATATTATGTAAACAAATTCCTAGAGAAGCATCCAACCCCTACTATAAAGCTTAGGTTTAAATTGAAGAAATAAACTAAATTCTGAACAATTTGATACTTAAGAAATAGACAAGCAAATAAATACAAAAATAGTGCAATGACAAAATAGAATCTTGAATTTATCCTTACTATAACCATCCAGGCATCTTCAACCAAATTGAATGCGGCCACTACCCAAACTTGCAACACTACATAAATATTCAAAAATCAATCAAAAATCTATATCTCCACAAAGTGCAACCAGGCCCCAGAAAATGTGATTCATTTCTTGATTGTCCCTTTCTAACCAAGTCATCCCAGAACAGCCTGGGAATGATGTAAACGCCTAAGTGATCTGGGAGGAGAGTGGCGTGGAATCTGTGAGGTGTGCCATTCTGAGGAGGTGCCAGGCGTGAAAAGGTGTATGATATATAGTACATATTATTTTTTGATTTTTTGAGGATGTACAGGCCACCAGCTGCGCAGCAAAAAAAAGCGGCTCGATGATGTTAAGGATGAAGTGGATGATTGCGAGGAAAGAACGCAATAATATATATATATAATATCTATACCGGTATATATAGTAAATAGATATATATTATAATATATAAATATATAATATATAGATAATATATATATATATATATATATATATTATAATAATATTTTTGTTTTTTTTTTTTTTTTTTCTTTACATGTGATAGAAAAATCTGGAAAAAAAATCAATTGCTGAAAAAAATCAGTATTTTTCTGAATTTTTAATTCTAATTCATTAATAATATAATTTATTACTTATATGTGAATCTTACAGTATATATATATATATATATATATATATATATATATATATACAATTTAATATATTATAATATACAAATATAATATAATATATATATATATAATATAGATAATATAGTATATTTAGGAGATGGCCCGATACGTGAATTAGCCGGATTAGCCGGATATCCGCCGGATACGGATATGAATAGCCGGAGACGATATCGGCAGTCTGTTATATAGTGTCGGGCGGGGGACAAATAAAAAAAAAAAATTTTTTTTTTTGCTCATCGTGGGTAGTACTAACAAGTTTTATTTAGATTATCATTAATTCTAGAGAGTTTTTATATTTTTAAAAATATAAATAAAAGTGTAAAAATTCTTAAAATAGGAATAAAGCATTTGAAATAATGCTTTAGTTTTTAAGTATATTTTAAATTGAAAAGTTATGGACATATTTGATTATATATTTTTCAGTGTATAGCAGTAGAAGTGTTAGCTGTTAAACGGCAAACCTAAATTTTGCTTCCAAGACAGTGCATAGTGTAAAGCGCTGGCCTAACTTGCCCGAGTTCATCCCCCCCCCCATAAAAATGATGATGGGTAATGGCCGACCGATTGTTATTCTTATTTTATGTAGCCATTATTATTGACATTTTTATTACGTATAGCCCATTTAAATATAATAAACAGTTACTTTATTAGTCCAAACATTAAAATAAGAAATAATAAATTTATATGGAAAATATGAATTCCAAAAGGTGTCAAAAATTTGTCCCACGAATGGGTGAATTGGCCACCACATTTTTATTTTGATTTTATTATCTTCATTGTTTATGTTAATTACTAATAACAATTTAATATAATAAACAATTTCATATTGAAGTAAAAATTAAATATTTAAATAGAATTTTATATGTAAAAAGAGGAATTTAAAAGATGGCCCAATTCACCCCACAATGGTGGTATGATTCACCCCTTCAAACTGTATAAATAAGCTTTATTTAAACGTTAAAATAAACTTTATTAGGTTAAGAAATAACTGAATTATATTAATTTATGATTATTATGATGATATATATTAGATAGATATAATATAGTATCATCTCTATGTCAAGCCTAGCCTTTCCCGTGCTTAGCACCCATTCCTTACTTACAAGGCCATGTGTATATTTCAGAGAAAAAGAACAAAATTTCCAAAAGTGTATTAGTATGGGAAATGAGGGCAGACGAAGTAATACCTAAAGATGAGCCAACGTCATCCGGCCGCCCACGCTTAGAGAATTAGGGGTTTGTTTCTAATTAAATGAACGTTAATACTGATAACGGATTTAGAAATAATAATTTATACAGATAGAAAAAAAGAAAGCTATGATAAGAAAATACATAATAGTTTGACCAATATCATACAGTATATACTACAAGTATATATATTTTTAATTATTTTGACTAACTATACCATACCTGCGTAATATCAGGTTTGCATATTCTGTATATTATGATAATGAGATATATAGTATATAGATAGTAATATATTATAGGTAGTACTATAATATGATTCCAGAGGCGCGAGATGCTCCAGATAATAGGTTGCCACCCTTGTATAAAGAAAGAAAAAAACACGATCTAAATTATCAACTATAACTCTGAAGGGGTTAAATTACTAATTTGTAATTATAATTTTATATTGTAATGCAAGAACTAAAAAAAAGAAAGCTAGAGTTAATCATTTTTTGGTGTGAATAAATAAACTCCAAGAAAATGATTTTGAGTGAAACATTTCGAATACAGTTTCCGAACTTAATATTAAAACAGTAGAGACCCATAAGAAAATAAAAGATGTTGGTCCATTAGTATACTTTTCAATAACATTGAGATACTAGAGAGAAAACTAAAAATAATGGCAAAATATTATTAAAAAATAAAAATAAAAGTTAGAAGTAAAGAAATTAAAAAATCAAAAATTGCATAGTGAGTATGGACGGTTAAAATACGGTTTAGGTTTCTAAGTATTCTGACTTACCTGTCTGTCATTCACAAAAATTTAATTGCTCCCTAATGTTAAAATCTTATCTATCACTTGAATGAATGGGGTAGGGCACCAAAACGACATCAAAGCCTTTGTGTCTGTTAAGTGCGTAGCGCGGCGGCGATATGTCGCCTTAACATGTTGAAAATGAAGAATCATGGGGTACTCCAAAGCTTATGGATAACTAGTTAAACAATCTTTGGTTCACATGCAACACGGTTTATATGAGGGCATTGAACGGGACCCGACTTGTTGTAAGAATTATTCGTACATGAATAACGCTTATTTATATTATTATTACTTTTTTATCTTTCATTTAAACTTTTATTTCTTCCAATGTTTATAGACCCTGTCTTATGGTCGCTGATTTGTCAAAAAAGTATTCAGTTTTTTTACGTAGCTATATAGTTTTTTTACATACATGGTACATCTAATCTGGGAGGTGCTGACCTAATATATATGAGTTATATATATAAATATACTACATAATATAATAGATAAACTGATGATCTCATATAATATAGGATATATAAAGTTAGTAAATAATATATAGTATAGAAAAGAATATATAATTATTATATATATAAGATATATATATATCGAGGTGGACACGGTTCCGCAATTTAAGTCCGCCAAACTATTTAGCCGGAAAGTCCAAAATAAATTGAAAAATTGCATTGCGATAATTTGAAAAATTGTTGTGGAAATGGCACGTTAAGGCGAATGGCCGTAATGATACATTCACGCTAGTTAGAGCTACTACACAGAAAAGAATTCGTGGAAAGGTTCAAGTGAAGAAATCCAAGGCACAATTGATAGTCCACAAATTTATTACACGCCCATCTTTGTACTTTGATAGCAACACCGAAAAAATCGTTGGTGCTGTATCTTTTTACTACTTTCTAGATGCTTAAGGAGTTAACCATGTGTTAAACAGGGCTTCCTCGAAGGACCGTATTTCCTGTCTTACAAATATTTTCTGATTGTAAAAGATCATAACCAATTACAATATTGAGTGTTACCATTAATCGACCGATTCTCAATATCGATAAATTAAGGTTCACGCTTCATCAGACTTGTCCTATGAAAGTTATAACGGAGAGTATAGACCAAATTTATTCGTAAGCACCACTTTTTATCTATAGCAGACGTGAGTATTTACCTTTCCAACATTGCGACCATTTTATCAATTTATCTATTGACGTAGGCCACACTAGATACATGTGCATTCTGATTTGTTATATTTATCCACATGAAGAGGCGCGACCTTGGGAAAGTTAGGGGAAGCCAACATTTTTTATCTCCTTTATGAGATTAGATCAACAATACAATTCCGCTCTTCTTCCTTTATTATTAACCACCCTAGAGGGTGGGTTGACTGGACCCTCCCAACTTTATAAGTTTAGAGAAATACTAGATCCTACTACCATACATTGGTACAGAAAAAATTAAACAATACCAACATCTGTTAAAAAATAAGCAATATCGTATATTAACCCATAATTTAAATTAATTACCCCCGAGTATAGACGAAAATAACTTGAAACGTGAAAAAATTCCGAGAAGTTAAAAGGTCGTAATTTGGACGTAGGTTAAAAAATTGCAGTCAACATGAGAAGCTACTTCGCGCGTAGCTTAACTTCCATTATACTAATTATCATATTTTCTACCAATGTATATGTTAATATCTCATTCACTACAAGCTAATGTAGATATGTATAATATGTAATTGTAATAGATCAACCATTATTTACCGATAATTTATCGAGATATCTGTGGATCATCCAAACCAAATTTCAGAAAAATTGTGTATAGGCGTTACAGTCAGCATAACATGCATGAAAAGGTACAAAAATAAAGTATTAGTAGCTTATGTATGCTTATATGCCCCCAATGCACAGTCAGAAAATTGCAAACAAGGTAATAGTTATACATACAAGGTGAGACACTATAGATCCATCGAATAATAAAGACTTGAAAGTTGGTATAGTGATTTATTCTGAAGAGTATGATAGAGTATACAAGTTTATTATTATATTTAAAAATATGTTAGAATATTGGTACATAAATATAATGAGTTTCTAAATGTCGAAATACCCATATATAATATTACAGAATTTTATTGAGAATGGAATCAGAAAGATAAAAACGAGATGAGTTACAACGAATGCAGAAAGGTAAGAGATTAGTAGTATAAAAGAATATTAAACAAAGAAATTAAATATTCCATAGAGGAAATAATAAATATATAATGATACAGAGTTTAGAATAGCAGCTAAAAAAAAATATTACCGTTGGTAATTTACATAAAAAGTGTAACATAATGATAAGAATAATTATAATTATTACTCAAATATTACTATTCTGCAGTAAAATTTTCCACGCGAAAGAGAGCGAGATAAAAGAAAGATAGACTCAAATCATGAACCCGAGCTATCGATTCTCTTTGAGGACTGAAAAAAAATAAACTATATTACCCATTACTAAATCTAAAGTAAGCACCGACCGAATAAACACGAGGGAAGGAATAAGGAGTAAAGGAATGCCCCTACCTAGGATGCCCACCGGAAGTCATCTCGACATGAATATATAGTCAAATGCAATTACAATCATTGTCAAGTTGGTCCACCCACACGGAAAGAGCCCCATACCCAGTGTGCCCTTAATGTGGTGCAAGAAGGATCAATAATACCAGAGAAGTAGAGACAGCCTAATTCCGTCCATCTATTGCTTCGAATAGATAAGAGAGGCATGACAGTATAATATACTGTAAAGTAAGAGGAAAATGTAACAGATATTTTATTCCTTGAAATGTTTTATTAATATCTAAAGAATAGTACTAATATAATAAATCTTTAATTCATATAACCAACGATAAAAGATTGCTAATCACTAATATAAACTTTTTCTATTTTCTATTATAATTTTTCCCTTTTTTCTTAGTAGAAATAAAAATAAAGGTTTAAAGAGTAAGGAAAGATTAAAATACTAGTAAGAACGTGAAAGTCTAATGCGGCAGGAAAAAGCTTCTCAAAACAGAGACCTGTGTGACCCTGGGAATGAAAGACAACACCATAACGTATCCGAAGCTCTAGATTTACAAGTACCACACAAAGAATATGAGGCATTGAATCCCTCACTTGTGATCACGAGCGTATACCGGCCAAAAATGGAAGATAAATTCCTAAGAGGCCTACTCCCTCGAGCAATTCAAGTCCAATGTATAATATATAACAACCCCGAAGTCTCCGCTGTATGTGACCCCGAACATTAGCCATGTAAATATAGACCATATATAATATACTAAAACTTTACAATAATTAGTGATATGCACCTGACTACTTAGTTCCTCTTCTGCAAGGGATGGTGAAAGGATCTCAGGTATTCGAGTAGGCTGTCGGAATAAGTGTTATTCTAGGTAAAGTAGATTTCGTTAATATTAGACGCGACCCATCCAAAAGGGGTGAATACCCAAATCCACCTATACGTTTGAGAACATTACTACAGGACAATGAAAGATTATGATTCCCTTAAATAACCCGATAAAGTATGCGAAGAATTAGATAAAATTCCGCAATAGTCGAATCAAGTATAAGTCCCCAATCTCTTGAGCCGGAGCCACTAGCAACCAAAGAAACTCTTCCTAGAATATATGGTGGACTCGTGAGATACCCTGGTTCCATAAACACCAGTTGCGTTAATAATTGTATCCCAACATCTACTCTATGATTGAGACTTATGTGTCACAGTGTGAGACAACTCCGACTTAAATAATCATTGGAAAGGGAAGGAGTTGTTGAGTGAGATATACGAATATTTATATAAAGATGAATTTCAAGATGTAATTTAAAGGTTAACTACTCATATCCAGAAACCAAATACGAACAAATGGATTCAAAGTATAAAGTAACGAGAGTCAACTTTAATGCAAGAAGAGGAGGCAAGATTTAAAAATAGTAAAAAAGATAATGAAAGTAAATTGATATACATAGAATAGAAAAATAATGAACAGAGTTATAGAATTGCAGCACTTAAAAAAAAAATATCTGATTGATCTTAAGAATAATAGTTATACTGAATAAGATTATAGAAATGTTAGGGAACTACTTAACAGTCATTATCACACAGTAATATAAAAAGGTAAGAAAAGTTTCAAACTCCATAAACATGATGACAAATGTAGACTGTAATAAAAAAAACTAGACTATAACGATAAGTAACAATACAAACGAGAAGAAGAAGGAAGAAGCCTAGAAGAGTAGCACGATACTGCAGTACATAATAAGTCAAATGTCATTCGATAATATCAATATTCAAGCCTAACCACACTGAGAGACTCCCCATTTCCCCGTATGGGAAATATAACGAATCATAGAGATTTCTATATAGAAGTAAGAAAAGTAGCTAGTATTACTTCTGTAAGTAACGGAGCCATACCAGATACTTGATAGTTAAAGGGAAAGAGAAATTCCCGAGAGTATTTATTTCTAAGATGTTCTTTAAATTAAAAATAACTAGAACATAACCAAAAAATTCTCTCAACGGAAATAGAGCCCCAATAATGAAAATTCTTATCAGCATAAAGTTTTTCCTATTAGTCTATTTTCAGCACTTATCCTCTTGTCTTTTCTTTATTCAATATGAAAAGCCTAAGTGGAAACAAAAACTGTAGATAGTATTAAAAAAAAAATATCTTCTTATTTTTTAATCTTATTTTTCTGAAAACTTGAAAAACCTTTGTACCGGACTACTGCCCAACGTTTCCCTTTCCTTCTCAGATCCTTTTAAACATTTTCCATGCAAGGTCCGTGAAAATGAAAAGTAAAGTTTTATTGAAAGATGGGATAAGAAAGCGTGTAGAGTTATTAGAACATAGTATATTATAATAGTACCTAAGACCTCCTATAATAAATCAATATTCTATATAAAATATAATAAATATAGTTATTACTAAGAAAGTTTACTTCTTATTATAAATTTTAGCATAATATATTATATGATATATATATAGATATAAAATATATTTATTTTATATCATAAATTATATATAATTATCCACTTATTATAGTTAGTAAATAAAATAATATATATAATATATAGATTTAATTATTAATATATTATTATATAATATAATATATATAATAATAATTAATTATAAATAAATATATTATATAAATATCTAAATATAATTATATATTAAGTAATAATATACTTATATATAATAATTAATTAAATACTAATTATATAATAATATATATATATTATATATAGTTATAGTAATATTTAAAATAGTAATTAATTAATAATATAATCAACGCCTATAAGAGATTTATTATAACTAATATGTTTATTTATAGTACAAACAATGAATTTTAACAACGAATTAAGTTTAGTATTATAAATTATACCATTAGTCTATTCTATGATTTTTATATTTGTAAACATATAGTAATAAAAAATGTATATATATATATATATAGATATAAATAATATAAAAAGAATATATATAGAACTAATTAAAAGTAAATATTTAATCCAGATAAAGACATGATAAAAAAAATCACAACCTATGGAAAGTCTTAATTACGAGTACATTGCCCCAGAATTAAGTCTAAATATATATACCATCAACTTACCCAGAACGATGCTCATGGCAATAATAAATTCCTACAAAGCTAAACAGCTAGGGAATATACTATATATATGTCCAATTATTGTTAATATTAACACAAACCACAATAGGTTATAGTCAAAGAACTTAAATAAATATGTGTGATATATTATATGTATGATACCCATATCGCAAATCTTACATGGTGCATTAATTAAAGCTTAAGTGAAATCCTGAAGAGCCCAATGAGGGATGTGTCACCATAGACGTGTAAAAGCGCAGATTGAAAGTAATCAAAATGAACTAAATAAAATAAATGCGAGTAAAGTTAATTAACTAGAAAAGAAGTGGACACGCCATGTTGAAAGCCTAATCGCGTCAAGGTATAGTGTATATGAGAGACCCAGGCGCGAAATCAATTATAACAAAGCATAGACCCTTTATATACTTTAAATATGTGTAGCTAATACGTAGTCAACATCATCAACAACACTTCCTTACATGGTCCCAAATACATTAGCTCTAGCCAAATATTAAAGTAAGACCGCTAAATAACTTGAATGCATTGCTTTTGTTAGAAATCATAGGAAGATGTCGATCTGAGTGCTTTCCTCATTAAAATCCATGGAGCGATGTATTTAGTATATGAACCCGCTCTAACGGGCCACCTCCCTCGCAGTGACCGCCTTATGTTCATAGTGATGTCTTGACCTTCGAGCTGAATATAAATGATAAGATATGAAACCCCTATTGTATTAGAATATGAGTGATAATGGAAATCGTACCAAATCATGTCAGTAGTGTAATGACAAATTACTTATGAGTGCAACAGTATATAGTGTAGAAGAATTAATAGAACTTAGATGTTAATGCAATAGCAATACAGTTGTGTGTTATGAAACCGCCCTTCGTAAGAAATACGACTAAAATCGAAGGTACATTGATATAGTTATTCAGTGAAAATATGAGCTAGTTCTCAGCAGAAGAACATTTGGTCCAATCCAGAACGTCCTTATAGTTTCAGTCCTAGTCTCGCATACAGCTTAGCTGGAATCGCACCCCGCGGTACCTGCAAGAAACCAAAGAAGAAATACTACTAACATTGTGATCTAGCGTTGATTGCTACCCCTCAGTTACAATGGAAGCAGTCTGAATGGAAGGACGTAAGTACGTTTTCGTATTTTCCAATAGACCATAAAATAGTGTCCCAAACTTGTGAGCACAAACTCTATTAACTGGCCAACATAGCTATTGTAGACAGTTTTACTTAGTACCAGTAGTAATGCATCAGTTGCATCATAACACAAAATTACATTTTACTTCTTTTCTGCAATTAAAAATATTTAACAGCGTTAGTAGTGCATCAGTTACATCATAATAAAATTATATATTCATTTTAAGCAAATCAAACAGCAGTAGTAATGAAACAATTATAGGATTTACATTATATTACATTTAAAAGTTAGTAGATGATTGGTGTTAAAGCTTCTAAGTTCTCTATTTCGTTGGAAACTTCTGTTATCGGGCGGTTATTTATAATGAATTCTATTTCAAAAAGCAAAGTGTTCAAGTTATCATCTGTCAATATTATTGGTTGTTCTAAGAATGAAGCTAGCAATATGTTTCTTACAGTTCTAATATGTCTTACAGAATGACCTCCTTTGTTTGTAAGAGGAGTGAATGGAGTTGGAATATCCACTGTATTCCTTTTTGCATTTCTAATTTATTTACTTGCTTATTATTCCAATCTTTAATTTGTTCCTTCAAATCTTTATTAGCTTTTGCAATATTTGTTCCATTATCTGATCGGATCAATTTCACATTACCTCTGCGGCTTATAGATCTTCTGATAGCATTGAAAAAGGCATCAGTATCAAATGAATGTAACATTTTTTAAATGCATTGCTCAGCTACTTAAACATGAGAATATTAATCCATATCTTTTTCTCTTACTTTACCTCTTCCTCTTATAACAAGAAATGGACCAAAGGCGTCTATCCCAATGCTCATAAAGGGAGATATGTCACATTCAAGTCTATCACTGGGCAAATCTCCCATTAACTGTCGAGTTGGCCTTGTGTTCAGCTTTCTACAAATTATACAATCTTTCAGAATCTTATTAATAATTCTGTTTGCTCCAATGATGTAGCCCTTTTCTCTCCAAGCATTTAAAACTGTTTGTTTTCCCAAATGTCCATTAATTCCATAGAAATATCTTATTATAAGCACTGTGATATGACTATTTGGCAAAATAATTGGATGTTTAAAACCATATGGTATATCATTCAGGTTTTTATTCCTTCCACCTACTCTTATAATTTCTTTATCATCTAAGAATGGTTAGAATTTAGCTAAAATGTGTCTTTTTGGTAAAGTTTCTTTCTTTTTTATTTTGTATTTAATATCATGGAACTCCTTATTTTGTATATATTTGTATGTTTTTTTCTGCATTTTTTAACTCTGTGATTATCAAAGAACCTTTACTCCAATTTTTCTAATGCAAACCTTCTTTAACATAAAATCCATGCTACTTTTACTTTAGTTTCATCCAGTCTGAAACAGAATGTATCAGCTTGTCTGTTGCACTTTCTTGTAATTGTGTGGCTATGACAGGTTTATTTTTTATAATTTTCTCATTTTCATCACCTAATTTATGCTCCATATTTTGCTCTGGCAAATGAAGTTTGTCTTTATACAAAAATTCTGGACCTGTACTCTTTTGTTTGTTATTAAAAAATTCATTAACAGATAAACCTTTACTTGATATGTCTGCTATATTCAGCTTGCCTGGTACATAATTCCACAGACTTGTATTTGTTTGTGATTTTATATGACACACTCTATTGTGGACAAATCTTTTAAATCTTTTTGACTCATTTTTTATATATTGCAAAACAATGAGACTATCAGTCCAAAAATATTTTTTATTTATGTTCATGTCTAATTCATCCTTTAAAATTTGGTGGATGTTAACTGCCAATTTTGCTGCACTCAATTCAATTCTAGGAATAGTTAACATCAAATTTTTGTTTAATGGTATTAATCTAGTTTTGGATAATACCAATGAACAATGAACCTCATCATTCTCTCCAATAAATCTTATGTATACTACAGCAGCATATGCAAATTGTGAACCATCCGAGAAATAATGCAGCTCTATACTCTTATACTTTAAGCAATTTGGATTATATGGCCTAGGAATATAGAACTTATTCAACTTATGAACATTATCTATCCACTTCAAATAACGCTTATTTATATATCTGATTTTATTTGATCACCCCAATTTATATTTTCATTACATAATTTTTAAAAACATTTCTTTGCTATCATAAGAACTGGATTTATAAATCCCAATGGATCATATATGGAAAATATTCAACTAAGAATACCTATCTTGGTTAATCATTTTCTGGGTCCCAGCTTAAACCTAATACTTTTTATGAAGGTAGTTTATTCAAGGATAAGTTTATCTCTTTAAAATCTTTGCTCAAATCTTGTTTATCAATATTTTCTAAAAAAAAAAATTACTTGAATTACTTGCTCTTTCATGCAGATTAAACCCACTGTTTTTTAAAATTTCTTTTATTTCCTTGTAAACTGTTATAGCTTCATTTTGACTTAATTGACTTCAAACAGTAATCAACAAAAAAAATTCTCTAAGGATAGTGTCTTTGGCTAGATCACTTAATTTATCTGCTTAATTATCTTTGTAGTTTGCTTCAAAACATAATTTGCTGTTGAAAGGGAACTTACACTTCCAAATATGTGAACTTTAACTCTATATTCCTCAGGAGCATTATTTAAATTTCCATTTGTGAACCATAAGAAGCGTGATAGTCTTTATCTTTATTAAGCACTTGTATTTAATGAAACATTTTCTCCATATCTGCTATAAAGGCATATTTCTTTTGCCGCAATCTTAAAAGTATGCCTTGAAAGTTAGAAATATAATCAGGACCTGTAAGTAAACTATTGTTTAAAGAAATGCCATTATATAAAAAAGCTGAATTAAACACTACTCTCAATTTTTTCTTTTGTGGGTAAACTACACTATGATGAGTCAAATAAAATCTTTCAGTATCAAAAGTTCATCTTTTTCTACCTTTTCTGCAAAATTAAGTTTCAACATTTCTTCTATATTATCATTATATTTTGCAAATTATTCTTTATCTTTCAAGAATTTACTTTTTAACAAGTATAGTCTAGCTAAGGCTTTGTTTTTATTATTAGGAAAATGAGGATTTTCCTTTTTAAATGGTAAACCCAGTTGAAATTTACCTGTGGTTGTTCTATGCAATGTAATTTCAACCTTTTCTTTCAACTTTGGATCTTCAACACTGTCACAAATTTGTTCTGGATTCTTTTCAGAAAACTCTCTCATAACATACTGTTCCAGTACGTTATCATCCTTATCTTGTATTATTTGGGTTTTGTGACATTTAAACTCATAAATGCTGGGATTCAATCTGGTATTGATTCTTGAAAAGACAAGCCAAAAAGATACTTAACTGCAAAAGGATAATTATAAGGACCTTCTACTACATCTATTGGCTTTAACAATTCACTTTGGTTCATTCCTATTAATAATCCTATTTTGGATTCAATGAAGTTGAAGGGCACATGACTCAAATATTCTAATCCATTTATATCTTTGAGAGATGGTGACTCTTCTTTAGTGAAGGGCCAATGTTCCTTGCATTACATATTATATTTATAGTTTCAGATCTTCTCATCTCAATATCATAAATTTCTAAGTTATTTAGAATGCATGTTGCTATCTTATTTTGTCCAAACATTGTTGTTATGTCTATATTTTTATGAGGTTTCAGATTCTTCATACCTAATTCTGAGGCTAAATTTAAATCCATAAAACATGCTGAAGAATATGTGTCTAATCCCTTGTATGTTTTAATTACTTTATTTTTACCTTTGAGTTTGATTTTAACAGGCATTGCAGGATATGATAACTTTCAATTACTTACTTTTGTTTGAAAGTTTTTTGTAGTATTATTTTCTGAATTTTTTGACTTTGAGTTATCTATCAAACTTACAGTGAGAGCTGGTGGTAACGAGTTTGAGCTGTTTTGCTCTTTCTTTGAACTTGAACTTTCTTTTTTATTTGTATCATATCTATGCAAGATTGTTAGGTGTTGCTTGTAACATCTTTCACATTTTTCTGGTCTCTTACAATTACTACTAAAATGATTTGGATTGAGGCATTTAAAACACAATTTATTAACTTTAATAAGCTGTATTATTTCATCTTGGCTTTGTTTTTCCATATTTTTGCATTTAATTATACTAAGATGTCATTTTTACAAAAGGTCTACAAATAGTCATACAGTTATTAATTAATATTATTTAGTCCCTACATAAATATTTATTTGTAATGTTATGCAATATTATATCAATTATATATTATTAATTAGATAATTATTATAATATAAATTATCTAATTCCATTTCTTCTTCTTCTTAATTAAATTATCTACATTATTATCAAATAATCTTAACATAGTAATATTATTTAACATCCCTAAATATATATTATTATATTAACTGATATGATTATTTTATTATTATTATTATTATTATTATTATTATTATTATTATTATTATTATTATTATTATTATTATTATTATTATTATTATTATTATTATTATTATTATTAGTATATAATATTATTATTAATATTAATTATTGATTAATATTAGATTAAACATTATAATATTATTATTATTATTAATAATTATTATTAATATTATTAATTATTATTAATTACAATAAAAAAATATATTTATGATTATTATTATTATTATTATGATTATTATTACACTCATTTCATTATATATCATAATATTATTATCATTATATTATTTGTGTTATTATTATTATTATTATTATTATATTATTATTATTATTATATTATTATTATTATTATTATTATTATTATTATTATTGTTATTATTATTATTATTTCTTTGGTCATTTTTATTCTCTTTTGTATAAAATGACTTACCTTTTCCACCTTGCATTCTGCTTTGTTTTCTTTCATATGGCACCTAATTCACCAAATAATGGGGTGTTTAAGAGCCCTGCTTCTTTTTCAACAAACTTTGCGAACACATTAAAATTCAAAATTTTATTTTCTTCATACATTTTATCAACTTTATTTTTCCATTTTTCACGCCGTTTATATGGAAGTTTTTGCAAGATTTTGCAAATCGCAGAAGTAGAAATCAGCACATTTAAAGGTGAAATATTACTCATGACATTATTAATAGCATTTAAAAACAAAGAAAATTCTGCCATAGCATCTCCATCTTCAGTTTTAATATCATTCCATTCTTCTAACTTTTTCAAATAGGTATTAGCAATAATTTGTTCATTTTTATATTGTAGTTTCAGTTTTTCTATTGCTTTTCTATAACTTATATTATCATCCATATGCAAAAAATTTCTTACCATGTTTTGTACTTGGCCTTCAGTGTACTTAATTCAATAATAAAGCTTATTAATTTCACTTTCACATTTCCCTTCTATATTTGTCTTAAATGATTGAATAAAATCTTTAAATTTGGTTGGATCCTTTCCTGTAAACACCTCAGGCTCACATATGGGTAAAGGATTTTTAATATTTATTTCTAATTTTTCCTTTAAAATTTGTGCCAATTTGGACTCCTCATTATTAGTTTCAACTATATTTTTTATTTTAGTTTCTAAAAAATCTACATTTTTATTTTCATTTTTTACCGAAGTATCACAAATACTGAAAACTGGTCTTTCCAACTTTTGCTTGATTTGTATCAAACTTTGCTCCAAGTTTTTTATATAACCGCTATGTCGGTACACATCTAAATTTTCTTGTTCTCTCGTTTTTGCCAAATATTCCTGGTGCTTTTGTAATTCTGCTTTATTTCTTTCTATATCAAGTGCCAAGGATTTTGCTATTGAACTTTTATATTTCCCCCTGGACTTACTTGCTTTACTTGCTTTTTTACTAGATATATTACTAGCACTATATTATGGCCTAATTTTTGGTTCATACTTACTCATGTATTTAGAAATATCAACTTTCCACTCATAATATGGCTCTAATTTTAATGTAAGCCACAGCTGTATTTTATCTGACTCTAGTGATTCAGCCATTAATTCACTACAAGCATTTTTTAGTGCTTCGACCTTTACATCTAATTGAAGCTCATCAGATTTAAGCTCGAAACTTAGGCCTATTTCTTTTATAAGTGCATGTCACAATTTACCTTTTAATTCATTTAATTTATATGTAATGGCTGCTAATTTTCCTGAAGGCATTCTTGAACCTCCTTCAGTAATTTCAATTTGATCTATTTTCTTCATTTCTTTTGAATAACACATTTTTTTATAATTATTATTATTTAAAAAATGAGCAATACAAAAGAAATGAAAATAGATCAAATTTAAATTACTAAAGGAGGTTTAAGAATATAATATATATATATATATATATATAATATATATAGTATTATAATATATATTTATATATATATAATATATATATATATATATATATATATATATATATATAATATATATAATATATTATATATATAATATATAATATATATTATATATATATATATATATATATATATATATATATATATATTAACGAAATTTTATGAAACATTAAAATCAATGTAGATAAATATTAAAATTATTCATTGTTGTTAAACAATTAATTAAAATATATTTGTTTGCTAAACAGCGTACTAAAAATATGCTCTAAATAATAAAAGAAATCAGACTTGAGAGAGTAATTCTGGTAAAAATGGTCAATAGACGTCGCTAGTAGTGATGGAACATAAAATGTAGTTAAATTCATATTTTACTTATTCTACTTCCTATTCATTCCATGATGTTGAATTTTGAGTCAGTTTGGATTAGTGCCACATTGGAAGTAGTCTTTGCGTTGAATAATATTTGTAATTTTGATAGATTGTATTGATTATTAGTATTTACTGTAATAATATTTGGAACTTTAATGTCTTATTCCCCAAATAATAATTTTTGGAAGAAACCTTTTTTCTTCCAACCATTTGAATGAGTACCGGTTGTTTCAGAGGAATTATAGGCCCATAAAGTATCTCCAGGTAAGTTAGTTCTTTCTGATTTTCATCTGCAGCATTTGGGTAAGTTATATTTTATTTTTCATTATTAAATAATTTTGTTGATACAATAAATCTCTATTAGAAATTATGTTATATTTCCAAAAAATATTATCACACGAGACTGATTTCCTACGTTCAACGCTAGGCTTGAAAATTAGGCCAACACCCAAATATTTAAATTACGCTAATTAAAATAAAGGCTTGGCTTATTAATTAATATGAACTAGTTTTTCAAAAACTTAGATGCGTTGTCATCTTTATAAAATTAATCCTAGCTTTAAGCCGGGCTCACTGGCCTATAATTATTGTGTCCTAACTTTGAATCTTATAAGTAAGTGTTTTCTTAATTTCTAGATTAGGTCTAAAGATAGTTTACAATATTTGTAAATAATTTTGTAAACTTTATTTTTGCCTGGACTCTGCACAACTATTAACATTAAGTGACGGCGTTCTGCTCAACTATTACCATTATTACTTCCGGGGTTTGGCCCTACTATTACCATTGTTTTGCCGGCATTCTCCTCAACCTTTACCACTATTACTGCTAGGTTATGCCCTACTATTACCATTGTTGCGCCGGTGCTCTGCTTAACTGTTACCACTATTAGTTCTTGGATTCTGCCCGACTATTACCATTATTAATTTAGGTTTGAATATAATTGTAATAGGCTTAGATAATATTAAATATATATTTAAATTTAATTTAGCTTTTTTATTCATTAATGTGTAATAAAATGATAATATGTGTAAGGAAGAAAAAATCTCGAATTCTTGCTTCTTTTAAAGGAGGTTACGGGTTGAAACATCAACGTAATTTTTTTTAATAAATTAAATACCATTCGAAAGAGGAAATATTGTTCTACAATATTTGTTTAGATGACACTTGCATAATTGTGTTTAGATTTTGTGCAATTTTCTCCCAAATGTCATGAATCAGCATTTTAACCAGCAATTTTTAACAGTGAGTATCCGCTGAACTACAAAAGACTTTTTTAAGCGGATTTCACTAAAATATTCCCCATATACATATGTTTTATAAAATAACTTAAAAGTAGCAGCAATATATGGATATTTTTTTATTTTTTTGCAAAATCTCAACTTTTTTCCCCAATATTAAAAAGTTATCCCAAGTTAAAAAACGTTAAACCAAAAGTTATTATATTTGCATGAATCATACATCAAAATGTAGTGCAATGTATATAAAATGAAAAACAAAAAAGTAAAGTATAAAATAGTGTTGGGATTTTTTGTTACACCCCGAAATAGCAGCTCAATTCAAAATAATTTTTTTTAATAAAAGATCAAGAAATTGAAATGTGAGCAGTGGCAAAATCATTGGGTATACAACAAATTTATGTAAATGAAAAAATGTGTATCAGGCCGAATTCTACAAGCTGTAAAAATTTAGTTCTGATCAGATGAATAATAAAAAAGTTATATGCCACCCATTATTTGAATTTTTCCTTTTTTAGTTTTTTGGCAACTAAAAAATGAAAATTCAGATTAACTTTTGTATTACGTATCTGATTATTACCAAATTATAAGAGCATGCATAATTGAGGAATGTACACAAATTTTGTTTAGATAAATGTTTTGATCAGCAGCAAATCTGTTGGGCATACGAAAAATTAATCTAAATAAGATATGTGTATCTTGTAGAGCTACACAAGCTTTGAAAGTTTTACTGAAATTTGGTAAATATTAAAAAAGTTACATGCCACCAATTCTAATTTTTTTATCAAATCATAAATAACTAAATCATGATATTATTTTATTATTTGTTTGATCAATACAAAATTTTCAGATCATATACTACCAGGCAAGATTCCCATTTATTGTTTTGATAAATGTTTTGTAAACTCAAGGGGTTTGCCGCAGCTTATGGGCGAAATTTTTGAAAAATTTGATATTTTTCCCAAACCCAGCGGAAAATTCTTTCTGCATACAAAAAATTTATTTAAACAAAAATATGCATCTTTCTCAACTATGCAAGCTCCGAAGTTTCGTGCTGATCGCATGAATAATAGAAAGGTTATCGCAATTTTCCTTTTATGGCTTGCCATTATTAACCCCCCCCCGTATCCACCTGCATATCATGAATAAAATGTTTTACCATATTGAAAATGCACCCACACAATACATAGGAGCATTCAATTCTTTATTAGAAAGTGTTAAAACCTAAAAATCATAAAATTAATGATTGCTCCCTCAAAAGTTACGTACCCTACCTGTAACATCCTCTTAAAGCAATATAAAATTACAATTAGCTTACTAAAAAGAAAAAGAGCCATAAATAAGCATAAGATAACAAATCCAATTAAAAAATTTAAAAAATAGAGCTAACAAAATCTTCAGGCTCCTATTTTCCAATAAAAAGTCACAGATTAAAATAACTGACAATGATATTTTAGAATTAATGTATAACAATAAAAATTGATGAAATAAGGTCTGCTTTTTATGAAAAGGAAATAGAAAGTCAAGTGGAATACTATTTTGATCTGTCAGTGGAATTATTCCAATTTGATAAATATAGTAATAAAAATGTAAATAATGAATCAGTTGATGTAAATAGTAGTACTGAACATTTTATAGACGCTGTTTCTAAAATAAAAATCAGTCAAGGTAAAATGCCTCCTTTGCTTTGCGAAAACTATGACGGTTTGGATAATAATTAGTTGATGTTTCATAATTTTACTATTTCAAAATACTATAGGGTACCATACTAATTTAACGTATCCGATAAGTTGACATATTTAATTAGTAATTTGAAGGATTACACTTTGAAAGTGGTGAGTCATTTTCTATATCAGATGATAATTAAATAAAGAATTAAACGTTGAATAAAAAGTTTTTGGATGATCATTTCATTGTTAATGAGTTTATGAATAATTTGCATGACTTAAAAGTACCAGATGGTTTTGATCATAACTATATTAACACCAAAACGCATTTCAAT
>JABUQX010018111.1:25000-37500 GCA_015478945.1 Trachelipus rathkii
ATTATATATAGTAATAGATATTATATATATATATATATATATTATATATAAATATATATATATATATATACGTATGTAAATATATAATAATATATATATATATAATAATATATATATATATATATATAATATATATATATATATATATATATATATATATATAATATTATATATAAATAGTAATATATATATATAGTGCCGCTGAGAGCCAGCACGATTCCTGGGGAAGTTATGTTATTATTATGATCTATCTCATTATAAAATGATGAATAAGTTAACCTTAAATTATTATTTTTAAAATTATTAACAGCTACATTCACCTCATAGTTGAGAGGAAGGTTGTTATTAATAAGAAAAAGGCATGCTAAATACATCTTGATCACTCAATTTAACAGCTATTAGAACTTGCTTAAAGTTTCTCTCTTTTACACCTTTGAAAGTTTGCACATTGAATTTTACATCATGCAAACCTTCTATATCCTCGCATATTTCTCTAATAACACTTTGACTAATGTAAGAGCGTTGGCTTCCAAAGGAAGGGAACATCTTGCATTTATTTTATGTTTACCTTTTATCAGCTGCAATGTTAAGATAGGCAACACGTATACTTTGTCAGACTCTTGCTGAAAACTGAGGCACAAATTATTGGCAGCTTCATTTTCAGTATCTTTATTGGTAGACTGTTGAGCGCAGAATGCTGTAATATAGGAATGTGATTTACGTTTAAAGCAATTATATTTTAATTAATTAAGGGGAGGGTTTAATATTTTGTTCAAGCTGAGCCCAATTTTCTACCTCGTAAAAGTGGATTTTTTTTTTTAATTTTAAGACAATTTTGATGGGAAAAGAAGCAAACCGCAGCTTTATCTGACTTCTAAAACGTCGTATTCGAGGGGTTTTCTGTGTCTATAGTCATTCTTTCACTATTTTCAATTTTCCAGAACCTATGTTTTTTTTACATTTTTAGCTTCAACTCTTACGATGACTTCAAATGAAATATGCATTAAAGGGTCCATTATCTACAAAATGCATGGAATAGTTTTTGATTTTTTGAAATTTGTGCTCAGCAATGTCGAAATTCAAAACCTACTTTTTTGGTTTTTAAAATGAAAAATTGCGATAATTTTTTTTCTGCTCATGCGATCTGGATGAAATTTTCAGAGCATATGTAGTCAAGAAAGATGCACATTTTTTACTTAAATAATTGTTTTTGTACATGCAGCAGTTTTGGGTTTGTTTTTGGAGCAAATTTTCCCAAAAAAATTTTTTGGAAAATTTTTAAAAAATTTTTTCTTTTGAGTATACAAAAAAATTATCTGTAAAAAAGATGTATCCTACTAGACTATACAAGCCCTGAAAATTTGATGTTGATCAGACAAGTAGAAAAAAAATATATCAATATTTCACTTTTCCAAAAAATGATTTTTTTTGGAAAAGTGAAATATTGATATATATTTTTTTTAAATTGAAAATACTGAAAGAATAACTACTGACACAGAAAAACAATCGAAATAGATATTTTAGAGGTCAGGAAAAGCTGCGGTTTGATTTTATAGGGAGGGGTGAAAATTGGGCTCAGCCCGATCCAAATATTGGACCCTCCCCTTTATTGTCTTTGACAAACAGGTATCTAAGCTGTGCCCAATGGCAGAGCAATAAGTGCATAAATTTAATTATTTAGCCTGGCTATTCTATCTTCCACTGTTGGTTGGTTATTTAATATTCAAAATTAACAAACGGTCTTTTGTTTATTATCATGACTTTTTTTATTATTATTTACATTAAAATTATAATTACTATTATGCCTTTAATTATTTACAGTTTTAAAATTTTGTAGTGTTGCCCTATTAATTTCTGGACTTTCAGATTTCTTAAAGATAGTTTTAGTCTTAATTTTAAATTTTATTTGAGTAGTGAAATCTTTTTTGGGCTTAGCCAATGTAAACAATGTATTTACAATCTCATTGTATTGGTCAAAGAGCTGACTTATGGCAGAAAAATTTGAGTAAACATTTCTTAAAAATAATTACTAAGCAGAACATAACCTGGAGTTTTTGAAACCAAAAAATTCAAATCATAATATTTTTGTTGAAAAATAATGGATCTAATTTCATTGAAATGCGTTTTGGTGTTAATATAGTTATGATCAAAACCATCTGGTACTTTTAAGTCATGCAAATTATTCATAAACTCATTAACAATGAAATGATCATCCAAAAACTCTTTATTCAACGTTTAATTCTTAATTTAATTATCATCTGATATAGAAAATGACTCACCACTTTCAAAGTGTAATCCTTCAAATTACTAATTAAATATGTCAACTTATCGGATACGTTAAATTAGTACGGTACCCTATAGTATTTTGAAATAGTAAAATTATGAAACATCAACTAATTATTATCCAAACCGTCATAGTTTTCGCAAAGCAAAGGAGGCATTTTACCTTGACTGATTTTTATTTTAGAAACAGCGTCTATAAAATGTTCAGTACTACTATTTACATCAACTGATTCATTATTTACATTTTTATTACTATATTTATCAAATTGGAATAATTCCACTGACAGATCAAAATAGTATTCCACTTGACTTTCTATTTCCTTTTCATAAAAAGCAGACCTTATTTCATCAATTTTTATTGTTATACATTAATTCTAAAATATCATTGTCAGTTATTTTAATCTGTGACTTTTTATTGGAAAATAGGAGCCTGAAGATTTTGTTAGCTCTATTTTTTAAATTTTTTAATTGGATTTGTTATCTTATGCTTATTTATGGCTCTTTTTCTTTTTAGTAAGCTAATTGTAATTTTATATTGCTTTAAGAGGATGTTACAGGTAGAGTACGTAACTTTTGAGGGAGCAATCATTAATTTTATGATTTTTAGGTTTTAACACTTTCTAATAAAGAATTGAATGCTCCTATGTATTGTGTGGGTGCATTTTCAATATGGTAAAACATTTTATTCATGATATGCAGGTGGATACGGGGGGGGGTTAATAATGGCAAGCCATAAAAGGAAAATTGCGATAACCTTTCTATTATTCATGCGATCAGCACGAAACTTCGGAGCTTGCATAGTTGAGAAAGATGCATATTTTTGTTTAAATAAATTTTTTGTATGCAGAAAGAATTTTCCGCTGGGTTTGGGAAAAATATCAAATTTTTCAAAAATTTCGCCCATAAGCTGCGGCAAACCCCTTGAGTTTACAAAACATTTATCAAAACAATAAATGGGAATCTTGCCTGGTAGTATATGATCTGAAAATTTTGTATTGATCAAACAAATAATAAAATAATATCATGATTTAGTTATTTATGATTTGATAAAAAAATTAGAATTGGTGGCATGTAACTTTTTTAATATTTACCAAATTTCAGTAAAACTTTCAAAGCTTGTGTAGCTCTACAAGATACACATATCTTATTTAGATTAATTTTTCGTATGCCCAACAGATTTGCTGCTGATCAAAACATTTATCTAAACAAAATTTGTGTACATTCCTCAATTATGCATGCTCTTATAATTTGGTAATAATCAGATACGTAATACAAAAGTTAATCTGAATTTTCATTTTTTAGTTGCCAAAAAACTAAAAAAGGAAAAATTCAAATGATGGGTGGCATATAACTTTTTTATTATTCATCTGATCAAAACTAAATTTTTACAGCTTGTAGAATTCGGCCTGATACACATTTTTTTATTTACATAAATTTGTTGTATACCCAATGATTTTGCCACTGCTCACATTTCAATTTCTTGATCTTTTATTAAAAAAAATTATTTTGAATTGAGCTGCTATTTCGGGGTGTAACAAAAAATCCCAACACTATTTTATACTTTACTTTTTTGTTTTTCATTTTATATACATTGCACTACATTTTGATGTATGATTCATGCAAATATAATAACTTTTGGTTTAACGTTTTTTAACTTGGGATAACTTTTTAATATTGGGGAAAAAAGTTGAGATTTTGCAAAAAAATAAAAAAAAATATCCATATATTGATGCTACTTTTAAGTTATTTTATAAAACATATGTATATGGGGAATATTTTAGTGAAATCCGCTTAAAAAAGTCTTTTGTAGTTCAGCGGATACTCACTGTTAAAAATTGCTGGTTAAAATGCTGATTCATGACATTTGGGAGAAAATTGCACAAAATCTAAACACAATTATGCAAGTGTCATCTAAACAAATATTGTAGAACAATATTTCCTCTTTCGAATGGTATTTAATTTATTAAAAAAAATTACGTTGATGTTTCAACCCGTAACCTCCTCTAAAAGAAGCAAGAATTCGAGATTTTTTCTTCCTTACACATATTTTTTATTACACATTAATAAATAAAAAAGCTAAATTAAATTTAAATATATATTTAATATTATCTAAGCCTATTACAATTATATTCAAACCTAAATTAATAATGGTAATAGTCGGGCAGAATCCAAGAACTAATAGTGCTAATAGTTAAGCAGAACACCGGCGCAACAATGGTAATAGTAGGGCATAACCTAGCAGTAATAGTGGTAAAGGTTGAGGAGAATGCCGGCAAAACAATGGTAATAGTAGGGCCAAACCCCGGAAGTAATAATGGTAATAGTTGAGCAGAACGCCGTCACTTAATGTTAATAGTTGTGCAGAGTCCAGGCAAAAATAAAGTTTACAAAATTATTTACAAATATTGTAAACTATCTTTAGACCTAATCTAGAAATTAAGAAAATACTTACTTATAAGATTCAAAGTTAGGACACAATAATTATAGGCCAGTGAGCCCGGCTTAAAGCTAGGATTAATTTTATAAAGATGACAACGCATCTAAGTTTTTGAAAAACTAGTTCATATTAATTAATAAGCCAAGCCTTTATTTTAATTAGCGTAATTTAAATATTTGGGTGTTGGCCTAATTTTCAAGCCTAGCGTTGAACGTAGGAAATCAGTCTCGTGTGATAATATTTTTTGGAAATATAACATAATTTCTAATAGAGATTTATTGTATCAACAAAATTATTTAATAATGAAAAATAAAATATAACTTACCCAAATGCTGCAGATGAAAATCAGAAAGAACTAACTTACCTGGAGATACTTTATGGGCCTATAATTCCTCTGAAACAACCGGTACTCATTCAAATGGTTGGAAGAAAAAAGGTTTCTTCCAAAAATTATTATTTGGGGAATAAGACATTAAAGTTCCAAATATTATTACAGTAAATACTAATAATCAATACAATCTATCAAAATTACAAATATTATTCAACGCAAAGACTACTTCCAATGTGGCACTAATCCAAACTGACTCAAAATTCAACATCATGGAATGACTAGGAAGTAGAATAAGTAAAATATGAATTTAACTACATTTTATGTTCCATCACTACTAGCGACGTCTATTGACCATTTTTACCAGAATTACTCTCTCAAGTCTGATTTCTTTTATTATTTAGAGCATATTTTTAGTACGCTGTTTAGCAAACAAATATATATTTAATTAATTGTTTAACAACAATGAAATAATTTTAATAATTTATCTACATTGATTTTAATGTTTCATAAAAATTTCGTTAATATATATATATATATATATATATATATATATATATATATATATATATATATATATAATATATATAATATATATATAATATATATATATATAATATAATATAATATTATATATAATATAATATATATAATATATATATATATATATATATATATATATATATATACTATTTATTCTTAAAACTCCTTTGCACGCAGCTCTAATCTATTTCATTTCTTTTGTATTGCTCATTTTTTAAATAATAATAATTATAAAAAAATGTGTTATTCAAAAGAAATGAAGAAAATAGATCAAATTGAAATTACTGAAGGAGGTTCAAGAATGCCTTCAGGAAAATTAGCAGCCATTACATATAAATTAAATGAATTAAAAGGTAAATTGTGGAACGCACTTATAAACGAAATAGACCTAAGTTTCAAGCTCAAATCTGATGAGCTTCAATTAGATGCAAAATTCGAAGCACTAAAGTAGTGAATTGATAGCTGAATCACTAGAGTCAGATAAAATACAGCAGTGGCTTACATTAAAATTAGAGCCATATTATGAGTTGAAAGCTGACATTTCTAAATATATGAGTAAGTATGAACCAAAAATTAGGCCACAAGATAGTGCTAGTAATATATCTAGTAAAAAATCAAGTAAAGCAAGTAAGTCCAGTGGGAAATCTAAAGGTTCAATAGCAGAATCCTTGGCACTTGATATAGAAAGAAATAAAGCAGAATTACAAAAGCACCAAGAACATTTGGCAAAAAAAAAGAGTGAACAAGAAAATTTAGATGTGTGCCGACATAGTAGTGATATAAAAAAAATTGGAGCAAAGTTTGATACAAATTGAACAAAAGCTGGAAAGACCAGTTTTCAGTATTAGTGATACTTCGGTAAAAAATGAAAATAAAAATGTAGATTTTTCAGAAACTAAAATAAAAAATAGAGTTGAAAATAATAATGAGGAGTCCAAACTGGCACAAATTTTAAAGGAAAAATTAGAAATAAATATTAAAAATCCTTTACCCATATGTGAGCCTGAGGTGTTTACAGGAAAAGATCCAACCAAATTTAAAGTTTTTATTCTAGCATTTAAGACTAATATAGAAGAGAAATGTGAAAGTGAAATGAATAAGCTTTATTATTTAATTAAGTACACTTAAGGCCAAGCACAAAATATATTAAGAAGTTGTTTGCATATGGATGATAATATAAGTTATAGAAAAGCAGTAGAATTACTGGAACTACAATATGGAAATGAACAAATTATTGCTAATACCTATTTGAAAAAGTTAGAGGAATGGAATGATATTAAAACTGAAGATGGAGATGCTATGGCAGAATTTTCTTTGTTTTTAAATGCTATTAATAATGTCATGAGTAATATTTCACCTTTAAATGGGCTGAATTCTACTTCTGCGATTTGCAAAATAATTCAAAAACTTCCATATAAACAGCGTGAAAAATGGAGATATAAAGTTTATAAAATGTATGAAGAAAATAAAATTGTGAATTTTAGTGTGTTCGCAAAGTTTGTTGAAAAAGAAGCAGGGCTCTTAAACACCCCATTATTTGGTGAATTAGGTGCCATATCAAAACAAAGCAGAATGCAAGGTGGAAAAGGTAAGTCATTTTATACAAAAGAAAATAAAAATGATCAAAGAAATGTAATTAATAAAAGAAATACTAATAATAATAATAATAATAATAATAATAATAATAATAAAATAATAAATAATAAATAATAATAAGAATAATAATAATATAATCCAATATTAATAATAATAATAATAATAATAATAATAATAATAATAATTAATATAAAATAAAATAATATATAATAATAAAATAATAATAATAATAAAATAATAATAATAATAATAATAATAATAATAAAATAATAATAATAATAATAATAATAATAATAATAATAATAATAATAATAATAATAATAATAATAATAATAATAATAATAATAATAATAATATTAATAATAATAATAATAATAATATAAAATAATAATTAATAAGCTAAATAATAATACTAAGAATAATAATAATAATAATAATAATAATAATAATAATAATAATAATAATAATGTTAATAATAATAATAATGTTAATAATAATAATAATGTTAATAATAATAAGAAGAAGAAGAAATGGAATAATAATAATAATAATAATAATAATAATAATAATAATAATAATAATAATAATAATAATAATAATAATAATAATAATAATAATAATAATAATAATAATAATAATAATAATAATAAATATCAATTTTGTAACTTTTGTAAAAAACACAATCATAGTATAATTAAATGCAAAAATATGGAAAAACAAAGCCAAGATGAAATAATACAGCTTATTAAAGTTAATAAATTGTGTTTTAAATGCCTCAATCCAAATCATTTTAGTAGTAATTGTAAGAGACCAGAAAAATGTGAAAGATGTTACAAGCAACACCTAACAATCTTGCATAGATATGATACAAATAAAAAAGAAAGTTCAAGTTCAAAGAAAGAGCAAAACAGCTCAAACTCGTTACCACCAGCTCTCACTGTAAGTTTGATAGATAACTCAAAGTCAAAAAATTCAGAAAATAATACTACAAAAAACTTTCAAACAAAAGTAAGTAATTGAAAGTTATCATATCCTGCAATGCCTGTTAAAATCAAACTCAAAGGTAAAAATAAAGTAATTAAAACATACAAGGGATTAGACACATATTCTTCAGCATGTTTTATGGATTTAAATTTAGCCTCAGAATTAGGTATGAAGAATCTGAAACCTCATAAAAATATAGACATAACAACAATGTTTGGACAAAATAAGATAGCAACATACATTCTAAATAACTTAGAGATTTATGATATTGAGATGAGGAAATCTGAGACTATAAATAATATTGATTGTAAAGATCAGTGGCCATTTAATAAGGAAGAGTCTCCATCTATCAAAGATATAAATTGATTAGAATATTTGAGCCATGTGCCCTTCAACTTCATTGAATCCAAAATAGGATTATTAATAGGAATAAACCAAAATGAGTTGTCAAAGCCAATAAAAGTAGTAGAAGGTCCTTATAATTATCCTTTTGCAGTTAAGTATCTTTTTGGCTGGGCTTTACAAGGATCAACACCAGATGGAGTCCCAGCATTCATGAGTTTAAGATGTAACAAAACCCAAATAATAAAAGAAAAGGGTGACAACTTACTGGAAAAATATATAATGAGAGAGTTTTGTAGAAAAAAATACAAAACAAATAGGTGAGAGTGTTGAGAACACAAAATGGAAAGAAAAAGTTGAAAATACATTGCATAGAACAACCACAGGTAAATTTCAAGTGGGTTTACCATTTAAAAATGAAAATTAGCATTTTCCTAATAACAAAAACCAAGCTTTAGCTAGATTATACTCATTAAAACGTAAATTTTTGAAAGATAAAGAATATTTTGCAAAATATAATGATAATAAAGATGAAATGTTGAAACTCAATTTTGCAGAAAAGGTAGAAAAAGATGAACTTTTAGATACTGAAAGATTTTATTTGACTCATCACAGTGTAGTTCACCCACAAAAGAAAAAATTGAGAATAGTGTTTAAGGCAGCTTTATTATATAATGGTATTTCTTTAAACAATAGTTTACTTACAGGTCCTGATTATATTTCTAACTTGCAAGGCATACTTTTAAGATTTAGGCAAGAGAAATATGCCTTCATAGCAGATATAGAAAAGATGTTTTAAAGCTTAATAAAGATAAAGACTATCACGCTTCTTATGGTTCACAAATGGAAATTTAAATAATGCTCCAGAGGAATATAGAGTTAAAGTTCACATATTTGAAAGTGTAAGTTCCCTTTCAATAGCAAATTATGTTTTGAAGCAAACTACAAAGATAATTAAGCAGATAAATTAAGTGATCTAGCCAAAGACACTATCCTTAGAATTTTTTTTGTTGATTACTGTTTGAAGTCAATTAAGTCAAAATGAAGCTATAACAGTTTACAAGGAAATAAAAGAAATTTTAAAAAACAGTGGGTTTAATCTGCATGAAAGAGCAAGTAATTCAAGTAATTTTTTTTTTTAGAAAATATTGATAAACAAGATTTGAGCAAAGATTTTAAAGAGATAAACTTATCCTTGAATAAACTACCTTCATAAAAAGTATTAGGTTTAAGCTGGGACCCAGAAAATGATTAACCAAGATAGGTATTCTTAGTTGAATATTTTCCATATATGATCCATTGGGATTTATAAATCCAGTTCTTATGATAGCAAAGAAATGTTTTTAAAAATTATGTAATGAAAATATAAATTGGGGTGATCAAATAAAATCAGATATATAAATAAGCGTTATTTGAAGTGGATAGATAATGTTCATAAGTTGAATAAGTTCTATATTCCTAGGCCATATAATCCAAATTGCTTAAAGTATAAGAGTATAGAGCTGCATTATTTCTCGGATGGTTCACAATTTGCATATGCTGCTGTAGTATACATAAGATTTATTGGAGAGAATGATGAGGTTCATTGTTCATTGGTATTATCCAAAACTAGATTAATACCATTAAACAAAAATTTGATGTTAACTATTCCTAGAATTGAATTGAGTGCAGCAAAATTGGCAGTTAACATCCACCAAATTTTAAAGGATGAATTAGACATGAACATAAATAAAAAATATTTTTGGACTGATAGTCTCATTGTTTTGCAATATATAAAAAATGAGTCAAAAAGATTTAAAAGATTTGTCCACAATAGAGTGTGTCATATAAAATCACAAACAAATACAAGTCTGTGGAATTATGTACCAGGCAAGCTGAATATAGCAGACATATCAAGTAAAGGTTTATCTGTTAATGAATTTTTTAATAACAAACAAAAGAGTACAGGTCCAGAATTTTTGTATAAAGACAAACTTCATTTGCCAGAGCAAAATATGGAGCATAAATTAGGTGATGAAAATGAGAAAATTATAAAAAATAAACCTGTCATAGCCACACAATTACAAGAAAGTGCAACAGACAAGCTGATACATTCTGTTTCAGACTGGATGAAACTAAAGTAAAAGTAGCATGGATTTTATGTTAAAGAAGGTTTGCATTAGAAAAATTGGAGTAAAGGTTCTTTGATAATCACAGAGTTAAAAAATGCAGAAAAAAACATACAAATATATTACATAATCAGGAGTTCATGTATTAAATTACAAATAAAAAAGAAAGAAACTTTACCAAAAAGACAACATTTTAGCTAAATCTAACCATTCTTTAGATGATAAAGAAATTATAAGAGTGGTGGAGGAATAAAAATCTGAATGATGTATCATATGATTTTAAACATCCAATTATCTTGCCAAATAGTCATATCACAGTGCTTATAATAAGACATTACCATAGAATTAATGGACATTTGGGAAAACAAACAGTTTTAAAATGCTTGGAGAGAAAAAAGGGCTACATCTTGGAGCAAGCAGAAGTATTAAGAAGATCTTAAAAGATTGCATAATTTGTAGAAAGCTCCATACAAGTCCAACTCAGCAGTTGATGGGAGATTTGCCCAGAGATAGATTAGAATGTGATATACCACCCTTTACAAGCATTGGAATAGATGCCTTTGGTCCATTTCTTGTAATAAGAGGAAGAGGGAAAGTAAGAGAAAAAGATATGGATTAATATTCTCATGTTTAAGTAGTAGAGCAATACATTTAGAAATGTTATATTCATTAGATACTGATGCCTTTATCAATGCTCTCAGAAGATTTAATCAGCCGCAGAGGTAATGTGAAATTTAACAGTTCAGTTATTTAAACCAATTTGGTGAAAGGTACCATATCAAGCAACAAATTAAAGATTGGAATAATAAGCAAGTAAATAAATTAGAAATGCCAAAAAGGCAATACACGTGTATAATACCCACTTAACCCCCTCATTCTTCTCACAAAGGAGGTCATTTTGAAAGACATATTAGAACTGTAAGAAACATATTGCAAGCTTCACTCTTAGAACAACCAATAAGGTTGACAGATGATAACTTGAACACTTTGTTCTGTGAAATAGAATTCATTATAAATAACCGACCAATAACAGAAGTTTCCAATGATTTAGAAAACTTAGAAGCTTTAACACCAAATCATCTACTAACCCTTAAAGGCAATATAACATTTCCTCCAGGATTATTTCAAGATAAAGATTGTTACTTATATAAAAGATGGAAACAAGTTCAGTATCTTGCTGACTTATTTTGGAAAAGATGGATCAAAGAATATGTCCTTTTATTGCAAAAAAAGAAGTAAATGGTTAGCAGAAAAGGATTCACACCATGTGGGAGATTTAGTTCTTTTTTAATAGATACTTCAAACTAAGAAATAATGTTGGAATATAGGAAAAATAGTAAAAATTTATAAAGATGATTCAAACAGTGTAAGAATTGTAGATGTAAAAATAAACAAAGACAAAAACACCTTAAATACAACAGTCTTGAAAAGACCAATTGCAAAATTGATCTTGTTGATAGAAGGTACAGAGCTTTGGCAAGGTGGCAAAAGAATTATAAACTAAGGAAACTAAGAATAATAAGAGAACTTAATATTCTTAGCAAGAAGGTAATATGTTATATTTTGTATTAAAGTAAAAAAAAAGATTAAGAAAGTTAACATAATGAAGAAAAGGAAACTATTTCATTCTACGCTATGGAAATGATATTTACTTCTCACCGACCCAAAATATTAAAAGTAAAGAAAGGCAAAAAGTTACAATGTTGATAAAATTCTGAACAAAACAATAATAGAGGGTGCGGTAAGGACAGGGCTTGCAAATACATACTCAAGAACGAAAGATTCCACAAATAAGAAAATGTATTAAGGTAGAATCCAAGCTATCTTTGAGCAATGTATAAGGAAGCTACAGAGTATAAAGAAGAATTGAAGAATACAT
>JABUQX010018111.1:42500-47500 GCA_015478945.1 Trachelipus rathkii
TGACTTGGTTACACACAACGATTACCGTTTTCAAACTTAATGGAGTGGATGATCCAAAAGAACGAGTGAGAATATTAGCATCCGTCCTTCCCCATGATATTGTAGCTACCATCAAATTTCCATTGGGGGAGATTGCTTTCAAAAGTTAATTGCCTCGATCGAGGAAGCTTACGCTCCCAACCTGAGGAGTCAAATTAGGGAAATTTTCAAAAAAGGAAGAAAAAAAGAAGAACTTCCTTCAGTTTACTTAGCAAGAGTTCGTGAGGTTATGGGAAGAATAGGATTCGATCTGCTTGCTGAAAACAGTGCTCCTTTTGTGCATGAATTGTTTATTAATGAGCTTCCATCTCGAATACAAGAAAGTTTAATGACTCTGGCAGACGATAGCAGTCTTGAAAAAATTACAAAAGTAGCAGATAACTTGTATAAGAACTTTTATAGGAACGACTACGAAACCCCCCATGATAGAAGAGGGAGAGAATATTGGGGGGCCGTGAATCATCTTCAAGGAGAACAGTTCCCAACACACGAGAGAGGATCACATGAGGAAAGTCGAAATACAAACAACAACAACAACAACAATTCCCCAGTTTCAGAAGAGGCTAAAGTAAACAGAGAGTTCTTTCGAGAGATGAAAGGGCTTCTCAAGTCTCTCACCAAAGTCGCGGGACAGCTGAGTGAGGCTGCTGCCAAACCGACTCGAGCAGAAGAACAACCGTCTTTTCAAAATAGAAGAAATGCTCCTAGAGATCGTAAACAAGGCAACACTGTAAATGCGGAGTTGTTAGGCGAGTTATGTAAACCACACTCCAGATTTTTACATAGAAGTTACACATGTCATTCGGAATTTTGTCCTATGTATTCTTTGGTATTCCCGCCAAATGGAGAAAGTCAGCAAGCCCATGAGTCACATCCTCAGAGGAGGCAGGGAAACGCATCAGATCCCCCCTCGAACAGGAGTTAGGGGGGGAGGTGAATATTTTAGATGAAAATTATCGTATTTTTAATTATGGGGAATTTTGCTGAAGTAAATAATTTGCATGCGTATACTAGTAGGTTTAATAATTATAATAATAATACATTAAATAATAAGGTAATAGTTTGGTATTCTAATGGAATAATTTAATAATAATAATAATAATAATAATACTAATAATAATAATACTAATATAATAATAATAATAATAATAAATGGATGATAATGATAATAATAATAATATAATAATAATAATAATAATTAATAATATTAATTAATAAAATATAATAATAATAATAATATAATAATAATAATAATAATAATTAATAATATTAAATAATAATAATATATATAATAAATAATAATTGATAATACTGTAGCTTTGAGTAATTTTAAGAGTATCGAGCGAAGTGCTCACTGGCATGTACAAGGAGTTCATCCTCCTTCCAATGAAGCTCTGAGTATCCCGAATATTGATGAGAGTATCGATGTAACCCATACGATACCCACGTTGGCCTCTACCGACGCCCAAGATATGTTAACGACGGATGCTCCCACAGGAGAAAGTCCGGTCATAAATAATATGTCTGTATTAAATAATGTAAGAGATTGTAAACTTTATACTATTATGGATAAAATATCAAAAAGAGTCTTCATTTTAGATTGTGGTAGTGAAATCAATTTACTCCCTATGGAAGGAGAAAATAATATAGCGATTATTGGTCAAATTAAAGCAGCTAATGATACCGTAATTGACGTATACTCACGCGAAATTGTTACAATTGATTTTGGTTTAAAGAGAACTTATGATGTAGAATTTTTAACAACTAAATTGCCAATTTGCATATTAGGTATGCCGTTTTTAAAAAAAATTTCGTTTAATATTAATTTTGAAACAGATATGTTAACTGATACTCAGAGCAAGGAATGTATAAATTTGTGTGATAAAACAATTTGTAGAGATAAGGCTTTTATTCATACTCTCTCTCAATTTTCTTCTTCTGTAGCTCATAATGAACTTTTTAGTGATATACCTATAGTTAATAATCTGGTAGTTGAATTTAAACATTTATTTATAAATGCATATTTACCGGAAAATTTTAAGGTTCGGGAAGAGCAGCTTAAAGCTTGGGATGATTTGTTCAGAGAATTTGGGGGAGGGGGGAACGCTGAGTCGAAACTTAAGAATAGAAATGGGGGGGGGATACTTGTGCTTTACGTGGGGGAGAGGAGACGAGCATTCCAACTGCTATCTTGAAGGAATTAGCGTCACTTTTTCCTTATAAAACTAATATAAGCGGAGTTCCAATAAAACTTAAACCTCGTCGTATTCCTCACAAATTATTCGAACAAACAAAGAGGGAGCTATTAAATTTAGTAAAAGCGAAAGTTTTAAAGAGGGCACCATCGCAATGGAGTTTTCCCATCAGCGCGTTGGAAAAAAGTGGGGGAGGGGTACGAATCGTGTGTGATTTTAGAAAACTTAATTCCGTGGCGAAAAATGATGTATTTGCTATGCCGAATATAAATGATATATTTAGTGGGCTTCATGGGACAAAGGTATTAAGTAAGCTTGACGTCACGAACGCGTACTATTTACTGCCTTTGGCAGAAGCCGATCAACATTATTTTACTATTAGTACAATGATCGGAAATTTTTCTTTTAGACAATTACCGATGGATTTAAAAATTCGAGCTCATGTTTCATGAGATTTTTAACTATATTACTTCAAGGCATTCCCGGTGTACACGTGTATTTAGACGATATTTTGATAGGGACCAAAGATTTATCAGACCACGTGGTGGTACTTAAACAAGTATTTGAGAGATTAAATTATTTTAAAATTTGTTTAAATAAAAAAAAATGCGAATTTGGGGTAAAAAGGTTAAGTTATTTGGGTTTTGATTTGACGGAAGAAGGGCTTGCGCCATTGTCTGAAAAGGTTAAGGAAATAATTGATGTTCCTCGCCCGGTAACTATAAAAGAAGTTCGTTCGTTTGTTGGCAGAATTTCATTTTACCGCCAAAATATACCATGTTTTACAAATTTAACGTTGCCTTTGTATAATTTTTTAAAGGGAAAAAATAGCTCTAATAAAAAAATCACGTGGTCTCCCGAGGCTGAGAAGGCCTTTGTAGATATAAAACAAGCGATTCGTCACGCCTCTCGGCTCAGGTTCCCAGCAGTCGATGCGCCTCTCAAAGTGTACATTTATGCAAATAATAAAGCTTTTAATACGGTAATTATGTCGGACGATGAGAATGGGACTCCTTTTGCTTTTTATAGTGGGTCTTTTAATACAACAGAAAAAAAATATTTGCCAGTAAATAAGCTATTATTGGGGTTAACGAAATTATTCAAGAAATATGGGGCAATTTTAGCGGGAAAGCATGTGCGTATCTGTACGTGTTCACGGGCGTTTGTATATAAAATAAATCATGCTAATGACGTACAAAATTATAATGCTAGGGAATTGAGGGAACTAGCTATTTTGAGTACTTTTAATATCACGATGGAGTTAATTACCGAAAATCAAAATGCGTTATTAAAATATTTACTTGCTAATAATATTAACCAAGATGAGGTAGAAGAAGATGCAGGTTCAAATAGTGTAGTCTGTGACTCCGCCCACCGATTAACGACGGCCAATGAGCAATCGGCTGAGAATACTATAGCGACTGACGTAGGTGCTATTAACTTGGTAATGAATGAATGTGCACCGATAGATCTGTCTTGTCGAAATGAAAATAGCAGTCGCACTGAAGCGGCCATATTGGAAATTGCAAAAATAAATTTAGTAACAACGTTTGATAAAAATGCAAAGATATTAGTCTCGCATTTCAAACGAGATTTGGACTTTGAAGAAATTAGACTACACCAACATTCTGATAAGTACCTGAGCGATCTGATGGCGAAGAGAGAGAAGACAACTTTGAAGTTAATAAAACAGAAATTCTTTTATGACGGAAAGGAGATAGAATTAATTGTCGATGTATCTTTAAACTATGCGCGCGTTTTTGTGCCTGAAAATAGTGTGCAGAAGGTAATTAGCGAATACCACAATAAAGGACACTTGGGTGTGAATAAAACCCTCCTGAGCATAAAAAATGAATTTGTGTTTCAGCACATGCATAAAAAAATAAAACAGTTTATCCGCACGTGCTCAGCATGTCAAAAAAATAAAACAGTACCAGGCATAAGTCCTGATTACGGTGTTTTTAAAGAAGTAACAAAGAAGTTCCAAGCCGTTCATGTTGACATACTTAAGTTACCTAATGCAAGAGGATACAAATACCTACTTACCTTAATTGACCGCTACAGTAAGTACTTGTTCGCTGTGCCTCTTAAAGAAATAAATTCGGGAGAAATATTGAATGCATTCCATTCACGAGTTATTTCCGTTCTGTGGAATTCCTCAGGTAATTATTTCGGATTTAGGTGCGAATTTCACGAGTCGCCTGTTTGAGGAGGTCTGCAGGGCCGTGGGAATGGAGCACCGGACTACGTGTAGCTCAAACCCAAGATGTAATGGCCTCCTGGAGGTAAGTCATAGGAATTTGCTGGCTTGTCTGAGATGTATGTTGCAGGAACATGATTTAAGCCCCTCCGACTGGCCGAGCCTCTTACCTATGGTGTTGTTCACTCTGAGACTCGCGCCGATAACAAAGAACGGTCTTAGTCCCGCAAACTTGATGTTTGGCCAAAATATAGCAATACCTAGTGGATTAGTTGATCCTGCTTCGGAAACGGCCCCAATAGAGTATAATGCATATGTTAAAAAGCTAGCCGCTCTTTTAGCGCAGCCGCTGGCGCCACACACCAATTATAAAAATCGACACGTCTTTGTGCCTAAAGGGTTACATGAGGCAAAATTTGTCGTGGTGCGGCAGACACAGTTTAATGTCGGCAAACTAGCTCCCCGCTATGTCGGCCCTTTTAAAGTTATAAAAGTTAATAAACAGAACGTACTTATCGAAAAAAATGGGAAACCTCATTTAGAAAATTTAAGAAACGTTCGCATAT
>JABUQX010018111.1:52500-65291 GCA_015478945.1 Trachelipus rathkii
TAAAAAAGTTTAGGATAGAGGAGACAGTGGCTACTAAAGTTAGAGGGTAAAACAATAATTTTCACCTAAAATAATAGCTCTCCTACTGGAGGCAACTCTTCATTTTTTATGTAACACCTTTACTTTAGGCGTTTTTACCATCTGAAAGAAAACGGATTAGTATTTTTTTTTTTTTTTTTTTTTTAAGTGTTATTTTCTCTTTCTAAATCTACTAAGTTATAATATATGCGAACGTTTCTTAAATTTTCTAAATGAGGTTTCCCATTTTTTTCGATAAGTACGTTCTGTTTATTAACTTTTATAACTTTAAAAGGGCCGACATAGCGGGGAGCTAGTTTGCCGACATTAAACTGTGTCTGCCGCACCACGACAAATTTTGCCTCATGTAACCCTTTAGGCACAAAGACGTGTCGATTTTTATAATTGGTGTGTGGCGCCAGCGGCTGCGCTAAAAGAGCGGCTAGCTTTTTAACATATGCATTATACTCTATTGGGGCCGTTTCCGAAGCAGGATCAACTAATCCACTAGGTATTGCTATATTTTGGCCAAACATCAAGTTTGCGGGACTAAGACCGTTCTTTGTTATCGGCGCGAGTCTCAGAGTGAACAACACCATAGGTAAGAGGCTCGGCCAGTCGGAGGGGCTTAAATCATGTTCCCTTGCAACATACATCTCAGACAAGCCAGCAAATTCCTATGACTTACCTCCAGGAGGCCATTACATCTTGGGTTTGAGCTACACGTAGTCCGGTGCTCCATTCCCACGGCCCTGCAGACCTCCTCAAACAGGCGACTCGTGAAATTCGCACCTAAATCCGAAATAATTACCTGAGGAATTCCACAGAACGGAAATAGCTCGTGAATGAATGCATTCAATATTTCTCCCGAATTTATTTCTTTAAGAGGCACCGCGAACAAGTACTTACTGTAGCGGTCAATTAAGGTAAGTAGGTATTTGTATCCTCTTGCATTAGGTAACTTAAGTATGTCAACATGAACGGCTTGGAACTTCTTTGTTACTTCTTTAAAAACACCGTAATCAGGACTTATGCCTGGTACTGTTTTATTTTTTTGACATGCTGAGCACGTGCGGATAAACTGCTTTATTTTTTATGCATGTGCTGAAACACAAATTCATTTTTTATGCTCAGGAGGGTTTTATTCACACCCAAGTGTCCTTTATTGTGGTATTCGCTAATTACCTTCTGCACACTATTTTCAGGCACAAAAACGCGCGCATAGTTTAAAGATACATCGACAATTAATTCTATCTCCTTTCCGTCATAAAAGAATTTCTGTTTTATTAACTTCAAAGTAGTTTTCTCTTTCTTCGCCATCAGATCGCTCAGGTACTTATCAGAATGTTGGTGTAGTCTAATTTCTTCAAAGTCCAAATCTCGTTTGAAATGCGAGACTAATATCTTTGCATTTTTATCAAACGTTGTTACTAAATTTATTTTTGCAATTTCCAATATGGCCGCTTCAGTGCGACTGCTATTTTCATTTCGACAAGACAGATCTATCGGTGCACATTCATTCATTACCAAGTTAATAGCACCTACGTCAGTCGCTATAGTATTCTCAGCCGATTGCTCATTGGCCGTCGTGAATCGGTGGGCGGAGTCACAGACTACACTATTTGAACCTGCATCTTCTCCTACCTCATCTTGGTTAATATTATTAGCAAGTAAATATTTTAATAACGCATTTTGATTTTCGGTAATTAACTCCATCGTGATATTAAAAGTACTCAAAATAGCTAGTTCCCTCAATTCCCTAGCATTATAATTTTGTACGTCATTAGCATGATTTATTTTATATACAAACGCCCGTGAACACGTACAGATACGCACATGCTTTCCCGCTAAAATTGCCCCATATTTCTTGAATAATTTCGTTAACCCCAATAATAGCTTATTTACTGGCAAATATTTTTTTTCTGTTGTATTAAAAGACCCACTATAAAAAGCAAAAGGAGTCCCATTCTCATCGTCAGACATAATTACCGTATTAAAAGCTTTATTATTTGCATAAATGTACACTTTGAGAGGCGCATCGACTGCTGGGAACCTGAGCCGAGAGGCGTGACGAATCGCTTGTTTTATATCTACAAAGGCCTTCTCAGCCTCGGGAGACCACGTGATTTTTTTATTAGAGCTATTTTTTCCCTTTAAATAATTATACAAAGGCAATGTTAGATTTGTAAAACATGGTATATTTTGGCGGTAAAATGAAATTCTGCCAACAAACGAACGCACTTCTTTTATGGTTAACGGGCGCGAGGAACATCAATTATTTCCTTAACCTTTTCAGACAATGGCGCAAGCCCTTCTTCCGTCAAATCAAAACCCAAATAACTTAACCTTTTTACCCCAAATTCGCATTTTTTTTTATTTAAACAAATTTTTTAAAATAATCTAATCTCTCAAATACTTGTTTAAGTACCACCACGTGGTCTGATAAATCTTTGGTCCCTATCAAAATATCGTCTAAATACACGTGTACACCGGGAATGCCTTGAAGTAATATAGTTAAAAATCTCATGAAACATGAGCTCGAATTTTTAAATCCCATCGGTAATTGTCTAAAAGAAAAATTTCCGATCATTGTACTAATAGTAAAATAATGTTGATCGGCTTCTGCCAAAGGCAGTAAATAGTACGCGTTCGTGACGTCAAGCTTACTTAATACCTTTGTCCCATGAAGCCCACTAAATATATCATTTATATTCGGCATAGCAAATACATCATTTTTCGCCACGGAATTAAGTTTTCTAAAATCACACACGATTCGTACCCCTCCCCCACTTTTTTCCAACGCGCTGATGGGAAAACTCCATTGCGATGGTGCCCTCTTTAAAACTTTCGCTTTTACTAAATTTAATAGCTCCCTCTTTGTTTGTTCGAATAATTTGTGAGGAATACGACGAGGTTTAAGTTTTATTGGAACTCCGCTTATATTAGTTTTATAAGGAAAAAGTGACGCTAATTCCTTCAAGATAGCAGTTGGAATGCTCGTCTCCTCTCCCCCCCTCAGAACACAAGTATCCCCCCCATTTCTCTTCCCATGTTTCGACTCAGCGTACTCCCCTCCCCCAAATTCTCTGAACAAGTCATCCCAAGCTTTAAGCTGCTCTTCCCGAACCTTAAAATTTTCCGGTAAATATGCATTTATAAATAAATGTTTAAATTCAACTACCAGATTATTAACTATAGGTATATCACTAAAAAGTTCATTATGAGCTACAGAAGAAGAAAATTGAGAGAGAGTATGAATAAAAGCCTTATCTCTACAAATTGTTTTATCACACAAATTTATACATTCCTTGCTCTGAGTATCAGTTAACATATCTGTTTCAAAATTAATATTAAACGAAATTTTTTTTAAAAACGGCATACCTAATATGCAAATTGGCAATTTAGTTGTTAAAAATTCTACATCATAAGTTCTCTTTAAACCAAAATCAATTGTAACAATTTCGCGTGAGTATACGTCAATTACGGTATCATTAGCTGCTTTAATTTGACCAATAATCGCTATATTATTTTCTCCTTCCATAGGGAGTAAATTGATCTCACTACCACAATCTAAAATGAAGACTCTTTTTGATATTTTATCCATAATAGTATAAAGTTTACAATCTCTTACATTATTTAATACAGACATATTATTTATGACCGGACTTTCTCCTGTGGGAGCATCCGTCGTTAACATATCTTGGGCGTCGGTAGAGGCCAACGTGGGTATCGTATGGGTTACATCGATACTCTCATCAATATTCGGGATACTCAGAGCTTCATTGGAAGGAGGATGAACTCCTTGTACATGCCAGTGAGCACTTCGCTCGATACTCTTAAAATTACTCAAAGCACAGTATTATTAATTATTGTTGTTTTATAAAATTTTATTATTAATTATTATTATTATTATTATTATTATTATTATTATTATTATTATTATTATTATTATTGATTATTAATTATTATTATTATTATTATTATTCATTATTATTATTACTTATTCTCATTATATTATTATTAATTATTATTATTATTATTATTATTATTATTATTATTATTATTATTATTATTATTATTATTATTATTATTATTATTCCCATTAGAATACCAAACATACCTATTATTATATTTATTATTATTATAATTATTAAACCTACTAGTATACGCATGCAAATTATTTACTTCAGCAAAATTCCCATAATTAAAAATACGATAATTTTCATCTAAAATATTCACCTCCCCCTCTAACTCCTGTTCGAGGGGGGATCTGATGCGTTTCCCTGCCTCCTCTGAGGATGTGACTCATGGGCTTGCTGACTTTCTCCATTTGGCGGGAATACCAAAGAATACATAGGACAAAATTCCGAATGACATGTGTAACTTCTATGGAGAAATCTGGAGTGTGGTTTACATAACTCGCCTAGCAACTCCGCATTTACAGTGTTGCCTTGTTTACGATCTCTAGGAGCATTTCTTCTATTTTGAAAAGACGGTTGTTCTTCTGCTCGAGTCGGTTTGGCAGCAGCCTCACTCAGCTGTCCCGCGACTTTGGTGAGAGACTTGAGAAGCCCTTTCATCTCTCGAAAGAACTCTCTGTTTACTTTAGCCTCTTCTGAAACTGGGGAATTGTTGTTGTTGTTGTTGTTTGTATTTCGACTCTCCTCATGTGATCCTCTCTCGTGTGTTGGGAACTGTTCTCCTTGAAGATGATTCACGGCCCCCCAATATTCTCTCCCTCTTCTATCATGGGGGGTTTCGTAGTCGTTCCTATAAAAGTTCTTATACAAGTTATCTGCTACTTTTGTAATTTTTTCAAGACTGCTATCGTCTGCCAGAGTCATTAAACTTTCTTGTATTCGAGATGGAAGCTCATTAATAAACAATTCATGCACAAAAGGAGCACTGTTTTCAGCAAGCAGATCGAATCCTATTCTTCCCATAACCTCACGAACTCTTGCTAAGTAAACTGAAGGAAGTTCTTCTTTTTTTCTTCCTTTTTTGAAAATTTCCCTAATTTGACTCCTCAGGTTGGGAGCGTAAGCTTCCTCGATCGAGGCAATTAACTTTTGAAAGCAATCTCCCCCAATGGAAATTTGATGGTTGCTACAATATCATGGGGAAGGACGGATGCTAATATTCTCACTCGTTCTTTTGGATCATCCACTCCATTAAGTTTGAAAACGGTAATCGTTGTGTGTAACCAAGTCATCATATTATGCAAATCTAACTTTGGAATGGCTCCAATAGGCAGACTGGTCTTTGGAGTCCCCCCCAACGAGGGGGAGACTGTGGGGGTAACAGATCTTGCTCGTAGCGGGGTATGAAGGTCCTGACTCCCTTCCTCATCCGAGTTCGCATTTTCTTCTCTTCGAATGGGAGATTTGGGGGAAGAGGGGGAAACTGCAGATGCTTTTGTTGTAGTACTTGACTTTCCCCTACCCCTCCCGGTCTTAAATCGGGGAGATCTTTTTTTATGGCTAGGCATGTTAAATTCTCTTCTGACCGTTTCTTTATTTTTTTTTCTTTTTTTTTTTCTTTTTTTTTTTTGCCGGTGATATTATTTGAAAATGGAGCTCTTTTTTACAAGACTAGCGACTTTTAAAATAACGGGATTCTTCACGCTATTATGTAATAAAGTTTATGAGAGCTATTGCCAACGCACTAAGACTTTTTTTTAATTGTTTTTTTTTCAGTATATGAGTCACTTCACTTAGCACTATATTTGTTTATTGGCACTTTTCACTTTGACAATCACCACTTTTTTTTTTCTTTGTTATGTGCCCCCCTAGATCAGAAAGGGGGGTTTTTTGTCACTGTACTGGGGTCCACCAAAACTATGTACAAAGACTGATCTCTATAATGATTAATTGGCCCTATTTAAGAGATCACTTTGATATAGCAAATAATAAAATAGTTTTGGAATAGTGAAACGTTCCTTTATTTATTTCTTTATTAATTATGTCTAATGACTATTTTACATGAACACACATTAAGATATTTCACTGTTTAAAATTTAATTGCTTTTAAAATACTTTCAATTTAATTACCATTACAATATCAATTTTATGACCGAGAGAGCATCAAGATGTTGGCTCTCTGATCTACATTTTCTAACTCACTCTATCCCAGGCATTTCGGTACCGAGGCACCTCGGTGACCTTGATACTATACAAAAATAAAGAAAGAAACAATTCCTTCGGCTTTTACAACAGGATTTCTACAAGGTTGCCCTGACATATAACCTTTATAAATTTTATACTATGCAACGATTTCGGTACATAATGGTGATCTTAAAAGTTGCCTGTAACACCCCCTTCTGACAATTTTTTAAAAAAGTTTAGGATAGAGGAGACAGTGGCTACTAAAGTTAGAGGGTAAAACAATAATTTTCACCTAACATAATAGCTCTCCTACTGGAGGCAATTCTTCATTTCTATGTAATATATATATATATATATACTATATAATATATATATGTATTCTTATAATATATATATATATATATATTATATAGTAATATATATATATATATATTATAATATATATATATATTATATAATTATATAACTATATATATATATATATTATATTATATAATATATATATATATATACAACTTAAATTAACATCTATAAAATCTAACAACTTTTTGAGTCTTTTCTACTACTTTTCGGGTTCCTGTGAGCTCCAACCTCTAAAAAGTTAACTTTACTACTTTTGGATAGTAGAATGAAAACTACTACTTGTAGTAGTCGAAACGCTTTTTAGTTTAGTAGTAAAATGAACTTTTGTTCAGTTGTATAAATGACAACTTAATTTTAACTACTTTTTTCTACTTTAACTAATAGTAGAAAGAGAAGTAGTAAATTTTACTACTGATTTGAAGCGTTATATTTACTACTTGTGTAGTTGTCATTGCGTGATTGTAAAATATATTCCACGCATTGACCACCATCATTATCAGCAACTTGAATTTACTTCAATACCTTATATTATTACGTCACATCACGTCATTGAACTCATATTGATATTGATCCATATTGATTCGATCACCGGCCACTCTGGAGTGAGGATTCGAACTCTCACCTCTTTAGCTTCCTGCATATTGTCTAACCACTAGACCATGGCGGATAATGATATTGTACGATAAAAATTAAATTTTATATATATTACAATTTTGTACATTATATAATATATATATATAGTATATATATATGTATATACTATACTATATATATATATATATATATATATATATTATATATATATATATATATAGTATATATATCTATGATATATTTTATATATATATCTATATATATATATATATATGATTATATATATATATATATATATATAATATATATATTATATATATATATATATAGTAATATATATATATATATAGTATTATATATATATATTATATATATATATATATATTATTATATTATTATATATATATTGTATATATATATATTTATATTATATATTATATATATATATATATATTATTATGATTATATATATATATATATATATATATATGCCAGCATTCAGTTTACCTTCCCATAGGGCACCCCTTCAGGGGGAATGTTGGCCATAAGAAATAGGAAAAATTACCTACCTGTCAGAAGGATCAATTTGGATTGCATAGAGGCGAAAGGAGTAAGGAGTCGGGGCCGGAGTACAGGGGACCCCCTTCCGGAGGGGAAGGGGTCCCGCCTGAAAAAGAAGAAATTCGACGAAATACATAAGAGAAGTGGAGAAAGGAGACGGATTCGTAGTCAGAGAAGGAAGAAAGTTGGAGAAACCATAGTTGGAGAAGGTGTCTGAGTCAGTGTCTAAAACATACTAAAACAGTGTTTATATTATTACAACAATGATATTATAGCTATTACAAAAATTAAACCTACTTCCAATTATATTTTCTATAGTAATAACAACAACCTATAGTACTTAAATTTCCTTTGATAATTTTACCATCAAATATGGAATAAATATTTCTTCACTGGTAGTCAAAATAACAAACAAAAATAGCAATTGTAACAATTACTAAGTAGTCGCCTAATTTATTAAATCGGGTTTTATAATTACTATGATATCGGTGTTGTTTGTAAATGTTATGTATTAGAATTTACCATTATTGGGGTTACAGAATGTTAACCACTTTCGGAAAATATTTAAAGTACTAAAAAAGTCAAACCTACTCAATATGAAAGTTCATTGAACAACTCAATAAATAGTAAAAATTTAAACAGGAAAATTCGTAACATAAACTACCGGGTAGTAAAATGTACTAAAAAATAGTTAAATACTGCTTACTACTTCTAGTAGTTAAATTTTACTACTAATTTTTCTAAGTGTATATATATATATATATATTATATATATATTATATATTATATATATAATTATATAATATTATATATATATAATATATATATATATTATATAATATATTATAATATATAGTATATATATATATATATATATATATATATATATATATATATATGTATAGGACAGCATATATTATATATATTATATTATTTTATATATATATATATATATATTATGTATATATTATAATATATATATTTATAGTTATATATATAATATATATATATATATATATAGTTTATATACTATATGATATATATAATATGATATATATTATATATATTTACATATGTTATATTTTGGTTATTAAACATAAAAGAAAAAAAATTAAGAAAGTTAACATTATATGAAGAGAAGAAAACTATTTCATTTACGCTTAATGGAAATGCATATTTGCTTCTCACCGACCCAAATATTAAATGGATATAAAAGCAAAAGACTGCAAAAGTTTTGATAAAATTATTGCAGAGAGCAACATAATAGAGGGTGCGGTAAGGACAGGGCTTTGCAATACATACTCAAGAACAAAAGATTTCACACAGAAAGAAAAGTATTAAGGTAGACTCTCAAGCAATCTTGTTACAATTATATTAAGGAAACTACAGAACCAATAATGAAGAATTTCAAGAATACAATATTAAGAACGGACCCAAGTTTTTTCAAGCTAAGTTTTCGCAAAGAAAAATATTAAGAGTGAAATCCTAAACAATCACAATCTAATCATCAATTGTAAATATATTAATAAGGAAGTTCTATAGACAGAATACCTTAAAACAACGAAAAAAACTCTTACTCAAGAGCTGATAATTCATTAAATAAAAAATTAAATGATTAGAATTTTTAATATCAGCCTATTTTTGATTAGAGCCTACGAACTTCAGTGACTTTATTCTAATCAGGCAGCCTCATTGTAATGAAACATCCTAAAAGCTCAGCCTAATTCTGATAAAATTTCAGTTTCATCAGTATTTTAGAAGGTAGTTTGAAGTTAAAATTATTATTTTATTAGTTGTGTAAATATGGAATGAATTGTAAAAGCAAACATAATGGGTTTACAAGAGAAAATAGCTGATATTTTACAAAGAAAATAAAAGATTTAGTGCCAAACAAACTTTATTAAATTATATTAATTATATTTTGTGTTTAAAATTGTAAAGTTAGTTATATCTTTAGGTATTTAGTATTTGTACTTTTATATATATATAATATAATATACTATATTTTATTATATTTTATATATATTTATAATATATATTATATTATATATATATTATATATAATATATATATATATATATATAATATATATATATAATAATACATATTATATATATATTATATATATATATATATTTATATATTATTATATATATATATATAGTATCTATATATATATTATATTATATATATATATGTATTTTTTGTTATATTTTTTTTAGAAACCTGTCGAGCTTCAATAATAAGATTAGAAGTTTAAAATAAATGTTGAATGCGAACTGGCGTATTGCACTTCGCTGATGAGAGAGATTTACATAATAGTTCTTCTAAGATTAATACTATGAATTGAATTTTATTCAGAAGTGGCTGATCTTTAGGGTGGTATCACTTACTATAGGGATGGCTGATTAATAAAGTCTCTGTGGAGATTGGATGAGCTTAGTCAAAATAGCTGAAAAATTCCTTAAATTAATTTCTTCTTTATGAATTCTTAGCTCTTTGTAGAGTTATTTTACGTTGTTTTAAGGTTTCTTCTGTAGCTTCCTTATATATATGCTCGCAATTGATTGATGAAGATTGTGATTGTTAGGATTTCACCTCAATATTTTTCTTCTTTGTGAAAACCTTAAGCTTGAGAGCTTGATCCGTTTTTTTATGCCTATTCTCTTCATTCTTCTTTATAACTCTGTAGGCTTCCTTATACATTGCCAAGATTAGGCTTTGGATTCTATCCTTTAATACATTTTCTTATTTGTGGAATCTTTTCGTTCTTGAGTATGTATTTGCAAGCTGTCCCTTACCGCACCCTCTATTTATTGTTTTGTTCAGAATTTATCAACATATGTAACTTTTTTGCCTTCTTTACTTTTAATATTTTTGTTGGTCGGTGAGAAAGTTAACTATCTTTCCATAGCGTAAGAAGTGAAATAGTTTCCCTTTTCTTTCATTATGGGTTAAACTTTCTATAATCTATTTTTTTTACTTTAATAAACAAAATATACATATACTAACTTATCAAAATAATATTAAGTTTTCTTATTATTCTTAGTTTCCTTAGTTTATAATTCTCTTGTCTACTTGCTACAGTCCTGCACTTTCTCTCAGCAAGATCAATTTTGTGATTGGTCTTTTCAAGACTGTTGCACTTTAAGTTTTTTTTTCTCTTTGTTTATTTTTACATCTGCAATTCTTACTCTATTTGAATCATCTTTATAAACTTTTACGTATTTTTCTATTCCACATATTTCTTAGTTGTGAAGTCATCTATTTACAATAACTAATGAACCTCTTTGTATGAATCTCTTTTCTGCTAACCATTTACTTCTTTTCTGCAATAAAGGAACATATTCTTTGATCCATCTTTTCCAAAATAAATCAGCAAGATACTGAACTTGTTTCCATCTTTTATATAAGTAACAATCTTTATCTTGAAATAATCCTGGAGGGAATGTTATATTGCCTTTAAGGGTTAGTAGATGATTTGGTGTTAAAGCTTCTAAGTTTTCTAAATCATTGGAAACTTCTGTTATTGGTCGGTTATTTATAATGAATTCTATTTCACAAAACAAAGTGTTCAAGTTATCATCTGTCAACCTTATTGGCTGTTCTAAGAGTGAAGCTTGCAATATGTTTCTTACAGTTCTAATATATATATACAGAAATGAACCTCCTTGTTGTAAGAGGATGAATGGATGGAAATATCCACTGACTTCACTTTTTGCATTTCTAATTTAAATTTACTTGCTTATTTTTCCAATCTTTAATTGTTCCTTCAAATCTTTATTAGCTTTTTGCAATTCTTTATTACCTTTTATCTGATCGGATCAATTTCACATTACCTCTGCGGCTGATAAATCTTCTGAGAGCATTGATAAAGGCATCAGTATCTAATGAATATAACATTTTTTAAATGCAATTGCTCAGTCTACTGTAACATGAGAATATTAAGTCCATATCTTTTTCTCTTACTTTACCTCTTCCTCTTATACAAGAAATGGACCAAAGGCATCAATTCCAATGCTCGTAAAGGGAGATATTGTCACATTCAGTCTATCACTGGGCAAATCTCCCATTAACTGCTGAGTTGGCCTTGTATGGAGCTTTCTACAAATTATGCAATCTTTCAGAATCTGTATTAAATTCTGTTTTGTCTCCAATGATGTAGCCCTTTTTCTCTCCAAGCATTTAAACTGTTTGTTTTCCTAAATGTCGATTAATTCTATGGTAATGTCTTATTATAAGCACTGTGATATGACTATTTGGCAAGATAATTGGATGTTTAAAATCATATGATACATCATTCAGATTTTTATTCCTCCCACCTACTCTTAATATTCCATTATCATCTATAAATGGTAAGAATTTTGCCAAAATGTGCCTCTTTGGTAAGGCTTCTTTCTTTTTTATTTTGTATTGTATATCATGGACTCCCTTATTTTGTAATATATTTGTAATGGTTTTTTTCTGCATTTTTTAATTCTGTGGATTGTCAAAGGATCTTTATTCCAGTTTTTCTTATGCAAACTTTCTTTAACTCTTAAAATCCATGCTACTTTTACTTTTAATTTCATCCAGTCTGAAACAGAATGTAGCAGCTTGTCTGTTGCACTTTCTTGTACTTGTGTGGCTCTTACAACTTTTAATGATTTTTTCTCAATTTTCATCATCTAATTTAAGCTCCATATTTTGTTCTAGCAAATGAGGTTTATCGTTATTACAAAAATTCTGGACCTGTACTCCATTGTTTATTATTTAAAAACTTATTAACAGATAAAACCTTTACTTGTTATGTTGCTATATTCAGCCTGCCTGGTACATAATTCCATTGGCTTTTATTTGTCTGTGATCTAATATAGGACACCCTATTATGTACAAATCTTTTGAATCTTTTTGACTCATTTTTAATATATTGCAATACAATTTCACTATCTATCCAAAAATACTCTTTGTTTATGTTCATACTAATTCATTCTTTAAAATTGGGTGGATGTTAACTGCAATTTTGAACTGCATCAATTCAATTTCTAGATAGTTAACATCAAATTTTTGTTTAATGGTATTAATCTGTTTTGGATAATTACCAATGACAATGAAAACTCATCATTCCTCCAATAAATCTTATGGTATAAATACATGCAGGCATATGCAAAT
>JABUQX010018112.1:0-2500 GCA_015478945.1 Trachelipus rathkii
TATATTTATATATTATAATATATATATATATATTATAATTTTAATATTATATATATATATATATATATATATATATAATATATCATATATATTAATATATATATATATTAAATATTAATATAATATATAAATTTATAGTTAAAATTATATATTAAATATAATATATATTTATTTATATATATATTATATTTGATATTATAAATATTATATTATTATATATATATTAATATATATATTATATATATATATTCATAGTAATAAATATATATTATATATATATAATTATACTTATATATATATATATATATATATATACTATATAAATATATTTTAATTAATATATTTATATATATATATACTATATAATATAATATATAATACTACTAGTTACGATAAAATTTAATATGACTTATTTAAGCTTTTAACGATTTTATTATAGAATATATGATATAAGAATAACTATAGCTTATATATATATATTAAATTAATTTATTAATAATAACTATATATATATTTATATATATTATATAAATATAAATATTAATATATTAATAATTAATATAAATTATAATTAAAAAAAATAATATATATTATTATTATTATTTATTTTATTTAACTTTGATATTGAATATGTAATATTATAAATAAGTAATATTGAAAATAATAATGCTATTTCTATAATCATGCCGAATATATGCCAAAAAATTTAATATATATAAATAATAATTAATAATATAATATAATATATATAACTATTAAATTAATATTAATAATTATATATATATATTATATTATATTATGATTAATCAATTATACATATAATGAATCCGTAAGTCATATATAATTACACCAAGAAGAAATGGGAACATATAGTGATATTAATAACATAGTGAATTATTCTTCACGCCTCACTCCTCAATATGATTTACTATATGATCTACTCTCAGATGTATATCAATAATATTAATTTTCCTTATTTATCCATAATACAATAAAAGAAACAATTACACTAAAATAAACACTATAATTAATTAAATCAAGCATCATGGATAATTTTCATATAATAATATAATAGAGGATATAAAGATTAAATATAACAACATATCAACTAAATATACCAACCAATCAAATATGCTAGATAACAAATGGTTGGACCAGAATGGGTGACTAGAAAAGGGTTAGACAATCAAAAAATTTCTGTACACCACTATAGTCCACGCTGATTAAGGTAATTTAGCGTTTAGATATATTAAAGGTCTTAGGCTATAGTAGATATAGGTTAGTTAGGAATTTAAGGATATTGGTTAGGTTAGGTATTGGATTATCTAGGTTAGTGTTAGGTGTATAGGATTAGGCTTAGGTATTATTTAGGTTAGGTATTAGGTATTTTATAGGTGGTATTATTATAGTTGATTGAGTTTGAATAGATTGGTGATAGGTGAGTTTAGTATAAGGGTTGATATGTTGCGGTATAGTTATTAGTGGTGTTAGATTGTTTATAGGATTATAGTTGATCATGTGTTAGTAATTGTATTAGGAGGGCTTAAGTTATAGATATTTTATGTTTGATTGTTAGAGAAACTCTAAATATATAATATATTTTATTATATTTTTATTTTTTTTATTTTTTTTGCATAAATGTACACTACTATTTTTTTCACTTGTGTACAGGTAATATATAGATATATAGGTTTTTCACAAAATAACATCATGTGAATTGACATAACATACCACATAAAATTTAACTATCTAAAACATTACCTGATATATGACCAATATAGTATACTACTACATAATCTCTAAATTAAGAAGAAAACGTGTATAAATATCTATTTGTGATAAATGAGCTCATATTTAAAACTTATAACCACTTTAACTCAATATATACTAATTTATAATCTAATTAAACTTTAATCAACAAGTAAACTAAAGTTAACTAATTTTTATTTCTAATTTTATTTTATATATATAATTAAAATATATATATATATATATATTGTCATATATATATATATATATATATATATATATATATATATATATATATATTAATTAATATATATATTATATATTTAATATATTATAAAGAAGAACATAATTCATTATATATAATCTCTATGATATTATATTACCATTAAAGATAATCCTTATATATTCTCTTGTTCAGAATAATATGACTGGGAAAATATTCAGTAAAAAGACAGTATAACTAACATTTTTTATGCATAATAAATTTTCTTATAATTAATTTAAACATTTAGGAAAGGCGGTTAAGATTTTTGTTTAAATATTTCAACTAAATTTATGTACTATAACTGAAATGAATATATACGAATTCCAAGTAAATGATGGATAACAGATCTGTATTAAATAATCAAAATACATCATTAGTCATTATAGTTATTCATACATTTCTAACAAAGATATACATCTTTGTAAAATTACAGAAATCTGTATTAATAGATAAAAATCTGGTTAAATTAAGTTGCAGTAATTTCTG